>PVIA01015886.1:0-21011 GCA_004024845.1 Tonatia bakeri | reverse complement strand
TTATTTTTAGAGAAGGAAGGGAGGGAGGGGGAGAGAGAGAGAGAGAGAGAGAGAGAGAGAGAGAGAGAGAGAGAAACATCAGTGTGCGGTTGCTGGGGGACATGGCCTGCAACCTAGGCATGTGCCCTGACTGGGAATTGAACCTGCGATGCCTGGTTCGCAGCCCACGCTCAATCCACTGAGCTACACCAGCCAGGGCGGAAACAATTTTGTTTTAATGCACACTAATAAGACAGCTGTCACACAGCTGTCTTATTAGTGTGCATTAAAAATAACTCATCAAAATTAGAGAATTTTTGTGTAGCCATTTTAATATTGAAGATAGAAGAAAATATGCAACACTTTCAGCATATTATGCTTTATTATTTCAAGAAAGGTAAAAACTCAACTGAAACACACAAACAACTGTGCAGTGTATGGAGAAGGTGCTGTGACTGACCAAATGTGTCAAAAGTGGTTTGTGAAATTGTAGCTTCTGTTAGGACTTTATCTTTGATGTGTTGTGGTTTGAAATGCCATGCATAGGTGTAACATATTTGACATTCAACTTACTATTCTCTGAGCTGTCTCAAGTTAAAATTTGGTATCTGACATTAATTTGGGGAAATTCTCAGTCATTATTACAAATATTTCTTTTCACCCCTTTTATTTTTCCTCTTTGTCACATTTCTATTAAGCATACCTTTTATATGTAGTTGTCTCATATTTTATAATGTTCTGTGTTTCTTGTTTATCTATTTTTCTTTGCTTTTGGTTTTGGAGATTTCTATTGAAATATAGAAATTAATCTTAGAGATTTTTTCCTCAGCTCTTCCCAGTTTACTAAACCCTTCAAAGGCCTTCTTCATTTCACAGTTTTCTTGACATCTAGATTTTTTGTTGGTGGTGGTTATATTTCTTAGGATATCCATCTCTCTATTTATATGGTTCATCTATCGTTGCCTGCTGCTACCTGATCCATTAGAGCCTTTGCTTTAAACACAGTTGTTTTAAATCTCTAATCTGATAATTGCAACATCACCTGATTCTGTTGCTGGTGCTTGATCTATTTCTTTAAATTATGTTTTTTTTTTTTTTGCTTCTTAGTATGTCTTGCAATTTTTTTCTTAATAGCCAAACAAAGTTCTGGTCAAAAACTGATATACATAGGCCTTTCATTATTTAATAGTGAGTTTTGGTGGGAAGGAAAGAATTCTGTAGTCCTTTGATTAGGTTTCAAGTCCTTTAGTGAAAATTTGCTTCTGGAGTGTGAACTTTATAAGGGTTTCTCAGTGTTTCTCCACCCCCTTAGGTAGGATAGGAAAAATACAGGAGGCTGGAGTTGGGTATTTCCTTTTAATGATATGAAAAGTTAAAACTGAATGAAGGTGAATATTTCCATCTTCCTAGGTTAGATGGGCTCTGATTATCCCAGCAGTTTAGGTCTGGTTAAATAGTTTCTCCTGATGACAGACCTTATTAAGAATATAATGCCCTAGTATATTTAAAGATGTTTCTCTTTCTTCTTCCCTTTACAAAAGAATGAGTTTTTTTTTTTTTTTCCTGATATTTACTCCAAGTACTTGGTAGAATTTCAGGAGATTAAAAAGAATCACATGTATCTGAGCCTGTGAAGACTGAGTCCCCTGGAGTTTTTATCTCTCAGCATTGCCCACACTAAGCCTTCAGGCATTTGTTAATAACATTTCAGGTTTTCTCTCTCTGGCTCTTGTCCTCAGAGGCACTTCTGCTCTAGGGCTTTGTCATTCTCGTATTTACTTCAGGTCCTTCCAGTTTTGAGGGCAGCACTTTGCCCTCTAACCTAATTTCTTTTATGCATCTATGGTTGTTTTCTTTTGTTTGTTTGCTTGCTTGTTTTGAGTTTTCAATTTCCCTAGCTTTTTACTTGTTAGAGTGGAGCAGTGTATCCCAAACTCCTTATATGCAAGGGTTGGAAACTGAAAAATCTCAAGAACTCTTCTCTTTAATCCTTTCATATTATTTCTTTCCAGATCTTGATTAGTTTCCTTACAAGTATATATTGATCTGAACTCTATTGAAAACCCAAGCTGGGGGGCATCTACAGACATCTAGGTTCCCATTTATTTTCTTCTGTTCTTGTGTAGCTGCATTTATCTTGTTTCCTGCCCTAAAAACTCTAGTCCCTTTGGACAACCTTGACTCTACACCATATATTTTCAATTGTCTCCCAGGTTCTTTTCATGTTCTTCCTTGAGCTGCAGGGTAGAATCTACCTTAACAAGCACTATGGACAATTTTTCTATTTAACCTTTGTTGGATTTTCTCCATTTCCATTTAGTACCCTTATACCCCCTTGCAATCACCACACTGTTGCCCATGTCTATGAGTCCCTTTCCCTTTTTTCTCAGTCCCTCCACCCTCTAACCTCCCCTCACAACCCTTAGCTGTCAACCTGCTCTCCATCCAGTAGACTATTCCTATTTTCCTTTTCAGTTAATTTTGTTCATTAGATTCCACATATCAGTGAAATCATATGGTATTTGTCTTTCTCTGACTGGCTTATTTCACTTAGCATCATGTTCTCCAGGTCCATCCATATTGTCTCAAAGAGTAAAATTTTATTCTTTTTCATGGCCAAGTAGTATTCCATTGTGTAAATGTTCCATAGTTGTTTTACCCACTCATCTGAGGGACACTTGGGCTGCTTCCATATATTGGCAATTGTAAATAACACTGCAATGATCATAGGATTGCTTATGTTCTTTAGATTTGTATTTTTGGTCCCTTTGGATATATTTCTAGGAGTGGGATTGCTGGGTTGAAAGGCATATTCATTTTTAGTGTTTGAAGCATCTCCATACTCTTTTCCAAAGTGGCTGCACCAGACTACATTCCTACCAACAGTGCAAAATGGTTACCTTTTCTTCACATCCTTGCCAGACCTGCTGTTTATTGATTTATTGATGATAGCCATTCTGGCAGGTGTGAAATGATTTCTCATTGTGGTTTTAATTTGCATTTTTGTAATTATTAGTGACATTGAGAATGTTTTCATATGTCTATTGGTTATCTGTATGTCCTTTTTGGTGAAGCGTCTATTCAGGTCTTTTGCCCACTTTTTAATTGGGTTGTTTTTGTTTTGTTTTTTGGTGTCAAGTTTTGTAAGCTCTATAAATTTTAGATATTAACCCCTTATCAGATGTATCAGTGAATATGTTCTCCAATTCGGTGGATGGTCTTTTTATTTTGTTGATGGTTTCCTTGAACAAAGTTTTTTAGTTTGATATAGTCTCATTAATTTAATTTTTTTTTTGTTTCCCTTGTCTGGGGAGATATATCCAATAAAAAAAAATTCTAAAAGCAGTGTCCCAGATTTTGCTTCCTATATCTTTTTTCTAGGATTTTTTATGGTTTTGGGTCTAACATTTAAGTCTTTGATCCATTTTGAACTTATTCCTGTGGGTGGTGTAAGAAGGTGGCCTAGTTTTGTTTTTATGTGTGTATATGTTCAATTTTCCAGCACCATTTATCTTTAACCCATTGTATGTGCTTGCTTCCTCTTTGAATATTAATTGACTATAAATGTGTGGGTTTATTTCTAGGCCCTCTATTCTGCTCTATTGATATATGTGCCAGTACCATGTTGTTTTTATTGCTATGGCTTTATAGTGAGGTTTGATATTAGGTAGTGTGATTCCTTCAACTTTGTTCTTCTTTCTTAAAATTGCTGTTGCTATGTGGGGCCTTTTGTTGTTCCATATAAATTTTTGAGATATTTGTTCTAATTCTGTGAAATATGCCACTGGAACCTTGATGAGAATTTCACCAAAACTGTAGAGACTGAGTTTATATGTTTTAATTCATGGTCTAGGTCTGATTTCCTCCTATTCTCAGTGTGAAGACCTTCAAGGTCTCAATTGTGAGCCTGGTCTAAACATAGATATCTAAACATAGATAAGGTTTCTACTTTTTGTTTAGATGTATATTTATTTTTGTGCATTGTAGAGTGAGCCTCCCAAAAGCTCTGTTTGGCCTCTCAGCTATTAAAACCTACTTTATTTTAGATATTTAGGTTTCTCACCATATTGTGCCTAAAAATTTGTGACAAATGCCAACAGGGAAAACATGGAGTAACATATTGAGCTTTCTTTTGTGTTCTCTTCCCTGATGTCATGAACTACTTTTATTTATGTGAGCCTGTGTGTGTTCCACAGTTGTCCTATTTGTTTTTGATGGGAGGTTGATTTGATAAAAAATGCTGAATCATAGCTTTAGGAGGAGGGCTATGATATTTTTTTGAATTTCATCTTTATTATTCACAAAGTCTATGATCTTTTAAGTCACATTTTTGTATTTGTTTAATCTTTAAAATGAAGATAACCTATTTTATGGAACTGGTAAAAAAATATCGTAAGATGAGTTGCTTGAAAGCACCAAATAAGTTAAATTCTTAAAGATTGTATTCATTTATTTTTAGAAACAGAGGAAGGGAGGGAGAAAAGAAGGGAGAGAGACACCAATGTGTGAGAGAAACATTGACTGGTTGCCTCTTATATACTCCCAACTGGGGATCTGGCCCACAACCCAGGTATGTAACCTGACTGTGAATTGAGCTGGCAACCTTTTGGTCAGTGGAACAATACCCAGCCCACTGAGCCACATCAGTGAGGGCTAATCTAAATTTTTTTATAAAACATGATTGCAAGTTATATATGACATTATTTATAACAACAATAAACCAGTATTAAAAATTGCAATGGCTGTAACTTGTAGGGTATACACTAAACTATATATCAAGTATAATTTTTATTTGAATAATTTATGACAATTCTCACTATAATATAGACTTATTTATATCTCCATTGCAAGACACCATTTAATGTCATCTTTTGTTTTAAATTTGTTCTGACTGAGCATTTTTTAGAACTCAAAGGTCATTTTTGTAATAATTTGAGTGGAAAAAATACAGACATTTCCATTTTAAATTTTTTAAAAAATTATTGTGATTTTCAATTCTCAGGAAATGTGGTTTTGTTTTAGTACTTTATCTTCTGTGACACTAAGCAATCTAACCTGAATGACAGGAGTGATACTGCTCTCCTCACAGGATTATTAAGATAATATATGTAAAGCCCCTGCCATTATGCATGAGGTATACACATCATTCAAAATTGTCGCCAATACCTAGCATTTGACTGTGTACAAGTAGTTATATAAACTTTTGAATTCACATAGAATACTAGGTATTTTACTTCTAGAATTCTGTGGAAGTTGTTGATATAAGTTAATATAAATAATGAGCTAATGTTTTGCTTTTAATTTGCATGACATGACTTTTGAATATTGGTTCACTTTCACTGCTCAATAAAACATATTTTGTCTTCTGAATTTATTTCCTGAACTCAAATATTTCATCACTTTGGTCTTTCTGAACAATTATTTCTGGATAATTTTAACTATAACTTGCTCAAGAAGTTTCTCTCTAATCCAATAATATTAGTTAGAATCTTCTAATTTAGTAGGCTTCTTTATTCATTACATATACCTATATCAAGTATTGAAGTTGAATTGATCATTTAAATGTCTCTATCCTAGCCCACTCCCCACTGGAAACTCTTGTTCAAAGTGTAACACTGTGAGTTTTTTATTTCTGAATTAGAAAGGCTTAGATCAATGCCTGACATTTAGCAAATGCTTTGAAAATGTTTGTTTCAGGAACATATTTTTAAAAGCAGGACTAAAGAATGAAGGAATCAGTGAGTGTTATAGTGTTCTCAGCTGTTCCACAGCTTTAGAGAATGTCCATCCAATGTACATATAAGAAGTAAATTTAACTAAACCAGTGCTTTTTTGTTATGGCTGCACTTGTTGAGAACTTTTAAAATATAAATGTCTAGAGCCCTTCACCAGAGATTTTGAATAACTTGGCTTGAGAGGAGAGAGTTCTGGAATTTGTAAATTTTAAAATCTTCCTAGGAGATCAAGTGTTTTTTGTTTCAAAAACATTTATGCAGGACCAAAAAGCAGATCCATTTTTAATTTTCTGAGGTATCTCCATACTGTTTTCCATGGTGGCTGCACCAGACTACATTCCCACCAACAGTGCAAAATGGTTACCCTCTCTCCACATCCTTGTCAGCACCAGTTTTTTGTTGATTCATTGATGATAGCCATTCTGACATGTGTTAGATATCTCATTGTGGTTTCAATTTGCATGTCTCTGATGATTAGTGACATTGAGAATGTTTTCATATGTCTGTTGGCCATCTGTGTGTCCTCTTTGGAGAAGTGTCTATTCAGGTCCTTTGTGCACTTTTTAATTGAGTTGTTTGTTTTTTCTAAAATTTGGATATTAACTCCTTATCATATGTGTTGGTGAATAGTTTCTTCCATCCATGGGTTGTCTTTTGTTGATTTTTTTTTTCATTTCCAGTGGTTCCACTTCTGGGAATATATCTGAAGAAACCCAAAATGCTAATTCAAAAGAACACAAGCACCTGTATGTTCATTAAGCATTATTTACAATCACTGAGATATGGAAGCAGCCCAAGCGTCCACTAACAGATGAGTGGATAAAACAACTATGGGACATTTACACAATGGAATACTACTAGGTTGTAGAAAAGGAGAAAATTTTACCTTTGTGACAATATACATAGGCCTGGAGAACATTATGCTAAGTGTAATAAGCCAGTCAGAGAAAGACAAATACCATATGATTTCACTCATATGTGGAATCTAATGAACAAAATTAACTGACAAGCAAAACAGAGACAGACTCATAGATGTAGAGCAGATGGCAGCTAGTGGTAGTGGGGAGGTTAGAGGGTGGAGGAACTGAGCAAAAAGGAAAAAGGACTCATGGATGTAGACAACATCCATGATTGGATGGAGAGAAGTGTGGTGATTGCTGGGGTGAGAGGGGTATAAGTGGACTAAGTGATAATGGGAAAATACAATAAAAGTTAACTTAAAAAAAAAAGGCATTGATGTAACCATTCTCCTCCAGTAAGGAATACTAGAAAGTAATTATTAATTAATACATATGTGACACAGACACCAACCTGCAGTGTCCACGGCATCATGGATGAGACATGAGATATATTCACATGGACTTCCAAGTCCTGTGGAGGAAAAGGGCCAACACAGCTACCCTCTCAAGGGGAGGGTGCCTTGGAGCAGCCCAGCCACTCTGTCAAAGAGAGTGCCCCAATCCTTCCCTTCACAGGGTTTTTATTGGGTTTCAATTTGCACAGGAATACAGATAAAGTTCATTAATCATTGTCAGGCGGTAAGGATCAAACAATAGATAATGTTCAAAGAACTAAAAAGGGCTTCCACTGTAGTGGGGTCTTATTACCTAAAAAACTACAGAACTTGAGGAGCTAAATTCATTGCCTGCCCGGGGCTTCATACTCTAATTAAGAGCATCCTCTGCAAGCAGGTTTCACGTGATTTTACATATTCCTTTTTCGGGTCTGATCAGCCCGGGAAGTCTTCAGTCCCCAGTGTGGATTGTACCACCCCTTGTTATTGTCACAGGCTTGAGTTGAAAGGGGAGACAAAGGAAGCTGAGAGATTTGGATGTCTTGAAGACAGAATGAGGACATGGGCTTTATCAAAGCCGAGGGGGGAGGGTCGATCACCCTCTTTCTCCACAGCCCCTTAAGTCTTTCCCTGGGGCCTCCATGTGATCATGCCTGTCTTAGGTGATTCCCCGCTTGGGGATTCTTACCCATCATTGGCTAACTGATCAAGCATTGGGGGCCAGGCAAGGAGCAGAAGTGGTGCTCCTGCCATGGAGATACGCTTGTCTCCTTAGTGGCTTCTGGTCCAGAGGTCTCTCATTCAGCCCTAGCCATGGGGGGGTTACAGCCCTGAAACCAGGCAGGGCAGACCCCAACACATTAAAATCTGTGTAGAAAATCATGAATGTGAAAATAATAGTAAACTTAGAATTGGTTGAAAAATGTAAATAATTGGGTTCAACATGGGGATACTGGTTATTAGATTTTCAGAAAGAAACTTTCAGACATCTGGAATATAAAAGATCTATCTCTAGTTTAAAAATGCATTTAAATTAATTAATTAATTTTTCTTTCTTTTATTGCTGTTCAGTTACAGTCGCCCTGCCTATTTCCCCCATTGCTCTCCCCTGCCCCATATATGCAAATATAAAATTTTTATTTAGTTATTGCATAAATACAAATTACAATCATGGGAGTTTGTTATTTAAAATGACCATCAGAGCTGGAAGCAACATAAGTGCTCATCAGTAAATGAGTGGATCAAAAAACTATGGTACATTTACTCAATGGACACTACAGAGCAAAAGAAAAAAGTGCTCCTACATTTTATGACAGCATGGATAGAAGTGGAGAGCATTATGCTAAGTGAAATAAGCCAGGTGGTGAAAGACAAATATCATATGACCTCACCTATAAGTGGAACCTAATGAACAAAACATACAGGCAAGAAAAATATAACCAGAGACATGGAAATAAAGAGCAAACTGACAGTAACCAGAGGGGAGTCGGGGGGGAAAGAAGGGGAAGGGTCATCAAGGAACATATATAAAGGACCTACGGACAAAGCCAAAGGTGGGTAGGGTTGAGGAAGAGAGATGGGGGTAGATGAGGCAGGGGAGAGTGGTGGGGGGAAATGGAGACAACTGTAGTTGAACAACAATAAAAAAATAAAAAAATAAAATAAAATGACCATCAGAGTAATCCCTGTGTTGAGTTTGGTCTGGCCTTTACACCAGGGTTTGACAGCACACACACACACACACACACACACACAAGCACACACACACAATCTCTTTATTTCATGTGCCTAGCACAAGGCCTGGGATACTAATATAAATCAGTACATATTTAATAAATGATTGCACTACTACTTATATCTTAAATTCTTATTTCAAATACTGTGGGTTTGGAAAAGTTCATTTTAGCATCTCATTTCTTTATCCTAGAGGTTATATCTATCTCACATAATTTCTTTTTATTACAGCACTTAAATAACAACTAATATTTATGTAGAGTGTGCTATGTGCTATAAATTATTCTTAGAAGTTTCATATGTATATATATATATTTCTCATTTATGGTTAATAATAATTATATGTGTATATATGTAAAATATCATTATTATCCCCATCTTGTACATGAGAAAATTGAAGTACTGGCTAAAATTTACACTACACCCTGGCTGGTGTGGCTCAGTTGGTTGGAGTGTCATCCTGTAACTAAAAAGTTGCTGGTGTTTGATTTCTAGTCTGAACACATACCTAGGTTTCAGGTACACATGATCCTCAGTTCAAGCATATGTGAGAGGCAACAGATTGATGTTTTTTTCTCACATCAGTGTTTCTGTTTCTCCCTTCTTCTCTCTAAAAGCAATGAAAAATTGTTGTTGGTTGAAGATTTTTAAAAAGTTACACTACTAGATTTTGGTGAATGTGAATCCAGACAGTGTAACTGCAGCATTGGTGTCTTTAACCACCATATGCTCCTGCCACCTGACATCAGGTGTCATTAGTTAGAGATAATCTAATCTCAGGCACGACAGTAACTTCCTGGAAGAAAGGATGAATATTGTGTGTCTTTTATTTATGTATTCACATAATAGAGACCTTGAAGAATACTTAAATACATTATAAGTTTTAGGATTATGGGGAAGAAAGAAGGAAAAAGAAAGAAAAAAATCTGGAAGGGAGATGTTTCCTCAAAATCTGCAGGGTTAAGCATGTAGTCAAGATGAGGGTAATTTTACTGAACCTGAAAGATCAATAGGTTCATTTAAATAGCTAGACACTAGAGTGTTTAATTTAAATGTCTAAATGGATTTTTTTTAGTGATAATGTCATATATCTATTGCCCCCCCAGCTTCCACTGTTAATTTCTTTTCTGCCCATACATTTCCAGACCAGAGGAGAGCCTTGCTGAGATCATGTTGCTTGCTTAGCCTCAGGGTGGCCATTCCATCTTGTCTGAGTGGCATACTGATTATCACAAGCACTTGGAAAGAAACCGTATCACTGAATTCACCAGAGCATATTAACAGGTAGGCTACATTCCAGATATTATAATTAATACAATCACTTATTTTGAGAAATCATTTATTTAAAAGTCCTTGATTCCTTTTGTCCTAAGGTATGATTATCAAATCCATGCTTATTTTATTACCTACCAAGTTATGGGTTCTCAGGAAAATTGCTCCTGACATTTTGCTGGGAGAAAATGATGAGGAATAGCTCATTTTTCTGCATCGACTTTCTCCTTAAGGGGGATATGTGGAGAGATGTGTGGATATTAAGCAATGGGAACTATGTTTATTCTCCTTTTGGTACTAGAGCTTTACACTTACAACAATGATAAGAGAACAGACTCAGCTGACAATAAATCAGAAGACTGATTTGAGAGGTGAATAACAAAGTAGGAAAATAAGCAAAAGACAGGCATCATATTTATTCAACCAGGAAATAGCGAGTGTCTCTGTGTTTGAAGCACTGACCTGAGAACTGAGCATGGAACAGTAAAAAGAGATTTAGTAAATTTCTAATGTTCATGACTCTGCTTGTCATGGAGAGGGTTGGATAAAATTCAAGGGGAGGGTCTTTTTTCAGAACCACTAGCTACTTATGACTCCTGGTTGAGGAAGCTTCAAAATGTTTCTTACAGAAGCTGTGTGGAAATGGATTAAATCACTGGATCAAATGTGTTCATGCATCAGGTTTACCCAAAGGTCTCATTGAAACACAACTTGTTGGGTCCAGTGCTGGCATTTCCAGTTCAGCTGGAGAAGTTGTGCTTCTAACAAATTCACAGGTAATGCTGATGCTACTGGTCTGAGGCTCACTTTTTGAGAATCACTGAATTAGATGGTAGAACTTGAGGCAAGAATCCCAGTGAGAAGTCCATTACATAAACACACAATGTAGGAGAATTTTTCAGAAGAGTCAAGACTTTTGATTAAGAACTGGATTTAAACTTGACTCCATTTCTGACTAAGAGTTTGCTTCTATGCAGGTCCCTTTAAACTGAGAAACCTCTTCACAATAAATATCACACTATTAAGAGTGTTACATGTGTTAGTTAAGTAGGAAGATAGTTATAATATTGGGTGGGAGGCTGATACCCTAGTTAAGAATTTTGGAAGCCAAGAGGTAAAAGACAAATACCATATGATCTCACCTATAGGTGGAACATAATCAACAAAACAAGCAAATGAGCAGAATAGAACCAGAGATTTTGCAATAAAGAATTAACAGTGACCAGAGGGAAGAGTGAGGGGGATAATGGAGTAAGAAGTGGAAGGGGCAAGCAAAGGAACACAAAGGACTCATGGGCACGTCCAGTGGGGGGCGGTGACTGTGGGAGTGGGGGTGTAGGGTAGGTGTGAGCGATGGGAGGAAAAGTGGGGCAATTGTAACTGTGTAACTGAACAACAATAAACAAACTAACTAACTAATTAATTAATTAATTAATAAAATTCTGGAATCCAGATTTAAAGCGAGGGTTTTGGATCAGGCATAAAAGAGCCTTTCAATTCTTTTCAGTTGCTCTCACTGCATGTTTTTTTTTCCTATTTTTAAAATCTGTTCTGCCACCACTGTGGCACTACACCTGCTCAAAGGGATGATTCAGTTGCAGTCTATGTGATGTGATGTATCTATTCCTGCTTTACTCCAGTGCATTTTTCAATATGCAGTCTGAGTGACCTATTTCAAAATGCAAATATGATCACATCAACCCTCTTGGAAAGATTTAATTGTCTTGTGTTGCAGCTTCATGTTATTAGCATGGACTGTAAATGCATGCATTGTTTGGGTCCTGCCTGTCTCTGCATCCTTGTTCACACTATACACTGTATGACTCTTACTGCCAACCACTCTGGTCCCTGCTCAGGTCTCTCAATGCAATGTGCTCTTTATGTCATGGAATAATTGTGGTTGTTGTTTACTCTTTTTGGAAATGTATTTATTCTCTCTACTCACTGCCCAACTTCACTTAGTTGAGTCTACCTATTCTTTAGATCTCAGCTTCATTGGCAGGTAAAAAAAAAACAAAAACTTTTTATTGTTCGTGATTGTCCCAATTTTTTCCCCATTGCTCTCCCCTGCCCCACCCACACCTCCACTCTGTCAGTCATTCCCTACCATGTTGTCCATTACCATGGGTCCCTTATACGTGTTCCCTGACTAGACCCTTCTCCTTCTTTCCCCTGTTATCCCTCTCCCCCCTCCTCTCTGGTCACTGTCAGTTTGTTTATAGAAGCCTATTATCACCAATATTAAATGTATGAACAACTCAACATCATAAACAGAAAGAAAAACTTCTTTGCCCACCTCTGACTAGTAGCAGAGTTTCAATTCCTCTAATTCATGGTCCCTTGGTTCTATGTTCTTTTCCTTTATTGCATTTATGTCAGTTGTAATTGTGTAATAGTCATTTTTCTCTATATACACTTTAAGCTCCATGGGAGAAATGGTCAGTGTTGTTCATTACCTAAAACTTAGTAAAATACTTAGCACATAATTGCTCAACAATTAGCCACTGATTGAGAGAATAAGTGAATAGACCCAAAACAATGAGTCTATGTTCATAGATCTATGTACAGGAAGAGAAATGCTTATGTATAAGTTGTGAGAGAAAGGATTACACATCAATATTTCTTTTAAGTACTTGATGAGTAAGTACTGTCTTGAGAACACAGTTCAATGTTCTAATCTAGTGGCTTCCCAATAGAGATGTGATTGGTATTCTGTTTGAGGCAGTTCTTCAATGTGTGGGACTATTTTGTATGTGGTAGTATTACAGAACAGACCCAAGCAGGGTGTACGATATACTATTACCGAAAGGACCCCCACTAGATTCACTATGCCTGCTGCCAGAGGAAAGATGTCTCTCAATGCCAGAGCTTTGTGAAAAGGAGAGAAACTATTTATTTAAAAACTATACAGACCTAGAGTGGTGACTAAATGTCTTCATTAAAATACTAAAGTCCTTTAGAATACCCACAGATGCAGTTTTTCCTTTTCCCTCTGCCCTAGTCTGGGGCACCATATCTCAGGAAAAGAAGTAGAAGTCCATGATTTGGGCTCCCAGCACCATCAACTGTGTCGCCTCCATGATCTCCAGTTAGTCCAAAGCCATGTGGCACCTTCTCATGGCCCAACAGCAAGAGTCCTTTCACCCCTTTTCTTCCAGGCAAAGTCTCTCTTGTTTCCTAAGCCACGTGGCAAAATGGAGCACCCCAAACCACAGGGTCCCCACTCTGCCAAAGCCTTGTGGTTCTCTCCTCATATGGCTGCTGTGCCCGGGTTTAAATTCCTGATCCAGTCTTCCTCTTCAGTCCCATTTCTGACTCCCCCTATAGTCAGTTACACCTGCCAGTATTCCTGTATTCTTCCAGCTTTACTGGGCCGCCATCATAAGTCTGGGCCGGTGTGGTCCCATGGCATGGAGCCAATCTTCTCCAAGCTATCACTCAGGTGCTGTAACCAGGGGGAGCTGCCTCCCAGTTACATCTTGGGTGGAAGTCACTTCCATCCCCACCCCCCTGGCTCAAAGCATGGACACAGCTATTTAACATGCCTATGAAACCAGTTAAAGGTTAAAATGACCATGCCAGAGGTTAGTTGCCAAGCTGTTGCTGTACACTACAGCTCCCAATGGCCCTGCTCCACATGTCCCATCCCCCAGCTTAGCCTTGTGGTGGTGGTGGCGGGGGTGGTGGTGGTGAGTGAGGACATTCCATATATTTTTCTAATATTTCCTGGACATCTTGAGTTCTGGACCCCATTACAAATCCCTATTTGGGGCCCCCCTCTGGGCTGTCCCCTGTTACAGTAGGGATGTTAATGTTTCTGGTTTTTGCCCACAAAATCTCAATAGTTTACTTCTATCATCTTTTCTAAAGGGCCCAAACATGTAAATATGCTAGTTAAGAGTAATGCTGCTGCTTCCTAGGAACTTCTATCTAAATCACATTAGCATCTGCTTCCTATTTGCAGAAGAGCAAGAAAACGAATGAAAAAAAAAAGCAAGCTAAAATCATTTTTCTCCTCCCACAAACATATTATCTAGTGCTGGCTTAAAGGTTACTTGTGAAAACATATAATAAGTCCTCAGTATCAGTATAGCACATGGTAAACTCTTAATAAAGAGTGGTTGTAAGAAATAGGAAACTATATTGAGGGCATAAACTAAGAAAATGAGGTGAAGTTAGAGAAAATAAGAAAGATTCAAGAAGTATTTAGGAGGTAAATTGAATTTGTTTTAGTAAAGTTTTGGGGGTCAGAAAGGGAAAATTACTTTGTAATTTGTGGTTGGACAATGGATACAATTACTGGAGATCAGAATATATGCAGAAAGATGAACCTTCAAGGGGGAAGGTAGTGCATCCAATGTTGGACACCCTGGATTTCAGCTGACTGTATGGGAGATGACCTGAAAGAGTAGGAGTAGTTGGACAATAGGCCATGGGGAATTTTGGAATTCATATCATAGGAGGTGAAAATTAAAACTACAGCAGTGACAGAGACTATCCAGCAAGAGGTTGTAGAATGGAAGCCTGGAGGAACACCAATGCATAAGTGTTAAGCACAGGAATAAAGGAAATGAAGAAGATCTTTGGAAACAGCTGAGAAAGGGCAGGAGGACCATAAGTCCCATGCATGTTTCATAGAATCCAAAAAAAGTGTATGTTTTAATAGTAAAGGAGCCACCCTTAGAATGAGTTCACAGAGCGCTTTATCTCACATCCTGAGAGTAGATAGCTCAAAACAATAATTTAATAATTGTTTAGTATACTCTGTTTGTAAGTATATGCCTATGAAAGAGACCATATTATTCTAACCAGCAGTATTTCCCCCTTCCTTTAAGAAAAATACTTTGGAAAACTATGGCTCCTCTGCTTCATGTAGTTCTGATGGATCTGCTCAGAACAGCATATCACTTCTTTTCCATAGGTGGACATAGTACCTATGTTTGACCATCCTCCAATTTAATTTTGACTATCCTCCAACTTAACTCTCTATCTCTCTAGCCATAGAGTTTTTTTTTCCAGGAATGAAAATATCACTAAGCTGAACTAATCTGAGTTCTTTACAGGAATTTACATAAAGACCCTAGAATTGAGTAGGCTACAGTAGTCTCCAATATAAGATGATGTAAGTTTGTGGTTGCTTATAGCCCAGCCAGCCCCTTTCGCCCTCCATCTCCCCTGCATCACCACATGGAGAAAGTCTTCTCCTAGAAATAGAAGATGAAGACAGCAAGAGAGAAAGAAGGAGAGAGGGAGAGGCAGATAGAGAGGGAGAGGGAGAGGGAGAGGGAGAGGGAGAGGGAGAATCAAGACAAGTGATGGCTAGAAGACAAAAACACTCCATAGAGATTGGGAGAACAGCTTTACCCTTAGCTTTTTGGCTACATGAGTCAATCACTTCAGTTTTTCACTTAGGCTACATTTAGTAGGGTCTTTGTCACTTGTACCTGAACTATGCTAGGTCACAGTATGCTTTGCTTCCTCAGGAATACCTTATCTGACCCCCAAGCCAGATCTAGGTTCTCAGCTAATTATTTTTGTCTTGTGCAGATTCTTTAAACACTACCACTTTTCCACCTCATTCATAATGTGGATTCCTCACACCAAGGGTATTTTTTAGAACCCCTTGAATATAGATTTGCCTCTCAACCTTAACCCCTAGCTGTGCATGTATCTCCACAGTCACATCTCTTGATAAAACCCTCTATCTTAACTACTTTCATCTATTTATTCCTCAGTATTTCTATACCTGTACACAACCAAAGGTGCCTGCTGTCTCCCACCTGACTTCCCTCAGCCTGGGAAAGGCTTCCTACATCTATGTCAGGTCTCCTTCCCTATGAATCATCACATTTCTAGTTCATCCCAATAGTTCTTTTTTTTTCTTTTTTTAAATCATTGTTCAAGTACAGTTTTCTGCCTTTTACTCCCATTCCAGCCCACCCACCCAACCCTCCCCACTTCCCTCTCATTACCACCCCCCCTAGTTTTGTCCACGTGTCCTTTATATTTGTTCTTATAAACCCTTCCCATTCTCCCCTGAAATTCCCTCTTCTCTCCCCTCTGGTCACTGTCAGCCTGTCCTCTATTTCAGTGTCTTTGACTATATTTTGCTTGTTTCTTTGTTTTGTTGTTTAGTTTCCTGTTAAAGTTGAGATCATATGGTATTTGTCTTTCACTGCCTGGCTTATTTTGCTTAGCATAATGTAATGAGGACATATATGTTTCTCTCTATTTTATATATGAAGTAAATGAAGTTGTGGAAATTATTGGACATGCTAAATATTATGTGATATGAAAGAAAAAACACACTTTATTACAGAGTATGACATTTTTACTTTTTTTACTCATTTTTACTCAATTGACCATCTTTCTTCTTGTCATTCTTTAATTATATTTACTCAGAACCTAAAATTAGTTTATTATAATAGGAAGCCCAGTAAATAATATGGAAACTATATACTCAATTCCTGCCCTTAAGAATCTTCTGCTGTCATTGATGAAACAAAGTTAAAAGTATATGTAATAACTAAATAATATTACAGGGCTATTTTTTTTTGTGACACAAATAATGGGTTTGTTTTGTTTGTTTGTTTTTTGTGTAGAACTGGCTCATAAATAAGGATAGTGTCAGTCCTGAGAATCTTCCTGCAGGAGGTTGTATTTGAGTAAGAACTTTAAGAAGTGCCCAAGAAGAAAAGGAGATATTGCAGCACTAATGAAAACATTATCTTGAGGATGGTCCTCACTGGACCAGGTTAGAAAACTCTTCATTAAGCTGAGGTGGTTTTCTATTCTTGACCTGTTAAAAGCTTTTAACATAAATGGAAGTTGGATTTTTTCAAATACTTTTTCTGTGTCAGTTGAAAAGATAATATGAGTTTAGCTCATTGATATGGTAGAACATATTAATTGACTCAAATATTGAAGTTTTGTATATCTTAGAAAAACATCCTTTAGTCTTAAGGTATAATTATTTTTTTAAACATTGACAGATAAATTTGCTTATACTTTGTTAGGAATTTTGGGTTTCAGTTTTTTTTTTTAAATTTTAAATATATTTTACTGATTATGTTATTACAGTTGTCCCAATTTCCCCCTTTTACCCTCCCATCTGGTAACCCCCATTCCTCCAGCAATTCACCCCTTTAGTTCATGTCTATGGGTTATGCATGCAAGTTCTTTGGCTACTCCTTTCCCTATACTGTACCTCCCTCTCCATTCTGTACCTACCTATTTGTACTTCATAATTCCTGCCTCTTTTGCTGTTTTCTCCCCTGTTCCCATCCCAACTAATAACCCTTCAAATAATCTCCATATTTATTATTCTGTTTCTGTTCTGCTTGTTTGCTTAATTTGGTTTTTAGTTTCAAATGTTGATAGTTGTGAATTTATTTCCATTATAATATTCACAGCTTTGATCTTTCTCTTAAATAAGTCTCTTTAACATTTCATATAATAATGGCTTGGTGATGATGAGCTCCTTTAGATTTTACCTTGTCTGGGAAGCATTTTATCAGACCTTCAATTGTAAATGATAGCTTTGCTGGATAGAGTAATCTTGGTTGTAAGCCCTTGCTTTTCATTACTTCAAATACTTCTTGCCAGTCCCTTCTAGAATGTCAAGAATCTTTTGAGAAATCAGCTGACATATATTTTTTTAATTTTTTGTTGTTATATTATGGTTGTCCCAACTTTCAACTGACAGTCTTATGGACACTTGTTTATAGGTAACTAACAGCTTTTCTTTTGCTGCTTTTAAGATTTTCTCTTCATTATTAACATTTGGCATGTTAATTATGATGTGTGTTGGTACAGTCCTCTTTGCATCCATCTTGTCTGGAACTCTGTGCTTCCTGGACTTGTGTGTCTATTTCTTTCCCCAAATTAGGAAAGTTTTATTTCATTATTTGTTCAAATAAGTTTTCAATTTGTCAGTCTTTTGCTTCTCCTTCCAGCACCCCTATGATTCAAATGTTGGTATGTTTGCAGTTGTCCCAGACTCCTTATCCTATTCTTATTGTTTTTTTTTTAATTCTTACTATTCTTATTGAATGTTTTTTTCTTCCTTATGTTTCAAACAATTGATATATATAAATATATTTGTTCAAGTACAGTTGTCTTCATTTCCCCTTACCATCCCCCCCAACAGCCATTTCCTTTTCCCACCCTTGATCCTACCCCCCTTCGGTTTTTCCCATGTGTCCTTTATACAGGTTCCTGAAAACCCTTCCCCCTTCCCCTCCTATTATGTCCTCCCACCTCCCCTCTGGTTACTGTCAGTTTGTTCTTAATTTCAATGTCTCTTGTCATATTTTGCTTGCTTGTTTGTTTTGTTGATTACATTCCACTTACAGGTGAGATTCTATGATATTTATCTTTTGCTGCCTGGTTTCCCTTTATTGTGCTATCTATTTCAGTCTTTGGTATCAAGGTAATACTAGTTTTCTGAAATAAATTAGGGAATGTTCTGTTTTCTTGTATTTTCTGGAATGGATCATGTAGAATCAGTGTTAATCCCTCCTGCTAGTGCTGCCCACCTGATGTGAAGTCTCCTGGAAGGGACAAAGTATTAGGTTTGTGAAAAGACTTTCTGGAGACTGCTTATTGTGGCTAGATCCCTCTTGCTGGTTCTGCCTACTTACCTTTGTATATCTTGAAAGGAGATAGACATATTAATCTTGGTGGGAAGAAGAGGCACTTACTCTGTCCACTTATTGTTGATGAGGTTTCCAATTGTTCCTTCTTGCTTGCAGTGTAGGGCTCTTCTGATGTTGTCAGATGGACTTCCCTTGGATCCCTGAGAGGAATGAGTACACCAGGGGGCCTCTTGTTGTAAGGCTGAGGGTCAAGAAACACAAGATGCTTTCTTCAATTGGGTAAGGGAATCTGCTGTGCCATTTGTTTTGCTCTAGGGTCTCAAATGAGTTTGTCTTTCTCTGCCACGTCTTTCTCTTGTCCTTTTGTTGTTTCCTGTGTTATTTCCATAGATTATAGTTGTGCTTATTAGGAAAAGACAGAGAGGAGTGGGTCTACACCTTCTGGTCCAGTCATACCTTCATGCACATTTTTGTTTAGTCATGTGACTTCTCCTTTTCACTGTGAGCTCCTTAAGGAAGGTATGGAGGTTTTATTTATCTGTATTTCTCCAGATCTTTGGATTGCACCTGGTTTGTAGTAGCCATTCAATAAATGTAGAATTAATAGACTGACAATTTTATGCTTGGGTAGGTAAGAGGGAAAAAAGAAGAGTATTTTGCTCATTAGACCATGCTAGGGAGCCATTCTTTTGGACATATAAAAACATTTTTGAAATTAAAAAAAAGTGGACCATTGATAACATATCTTCCATGATTGAATTCAAAGAGTCTGTAATCATGCCACTCCAGATGGCACCACAGCTAATAATCACAAGTAAAACAAGATTACATGATTCACCAGGCAATATTTTTATGTCTTGTTCGTAGGGCCTTGGCCAGTCTAGATTTCAGGAACGGCTCCATCTTTGTCTGTCTATTATAACTACACTCACTCAATCAAACTACTACCAGAGATGGGAACATTGAAGTCTAGAGGAGTAGAAAGAGAAGATTCACCTTCCACAAAGAAGAAATGCAGTGCTGTGCATTCAATTGCATGATAACATCAACAGGAGTGCATAATAGAACAGAACTCCAGAGGTAATGGCATGTGTATAATAGAAATTATTAGAAGATGCAGAGCTCCTGAAAATTAGAATGTCATATTTCAGTTCCAGTGTGTTCAGTCCATGTCAATTTCTTTCTATGTCCCTGAATTTCTTAGAATAACAGGTAAGTGCTAATGTTCTTTTAACCCATTTCCTATTCTCCCCAAAAATACTCATTGCCAGCACTTGCAGCTGAAGCATTTACCCTGAGATAACTAATGTTATCTCCAAAGTTTGCCATGAAATATCTCATTTTTATTATTATTTTCACTTCACGCTAGTTTATCGATAGTCTTTGGAAACAAATGGCATCATTCTATTTATAGTACTCTGCTTTTAGTAGTGGAATTTTCATTTACTTTTTTTCTAAACTGGAAATGGGTTAAGCATTATGTGGACCAGTGGTATATGACTGGAGAAGAGAAAATACCAACAGAAATTATTTCAGTGTTTGTCTGGGACTAGGCTTATTGTACACTTCTAATCACAGGCAGCAAAGAGGAATCACACTTCTGGGGTCTGGGGTCAAGACTGACATTTCTCAGATGAGATTTGCAAGGTACCATCTGTCACATTCTATCTCCTAACTCCACTGCAAACCATGTCTTAGTGGTCTATGACTGGTTTGAAATTCCATTGGTAAGGTGTTGAGGGCCTCCCTTCCTGGTCTCAGAAAGCTGTGACCCCCTGTGACTTAGGCTGAGTGAGAGACCTCCAGATCAGGAGCCACTTAGGAGACAAAACTTATTCCCCTGGCACAAACGCTACCTGTTCTGTGCCTGGCCTTTAGTGCTAGATCAGTTTCCAGTGACGGGTAAGATTTCTCAGGGAGAAGCGACCTAAACCAGGAGCTGATCTCGTAAAGGCCTCTGTGGGATAAGTCTCACGAGACTGTGGAAATAAATGAAGGGGCTGTGGAAAGGAAGGTGTGATCATCTACCCCTGCCCCCTCTTAGCCTGAGTCTTTGTACTTAGATATGAGAAATCCAAGTTTCCTTGCTCCTTCTGTCTCCTGCCCTTCCCAGGGTTTGGCAAACAGCCATAGGGGTGGCTGAGACTGGAGATGGTGGACCCCCGGGGTAATCAGGCCTGGGACAAAGAATATGCAAAGATCCTGTGAGATCTGCTTGCTGGAGGATGCTCTTTAATTAGAATATGAAGTCACGGGCAGGAAACAAATCTAAGCTTTAAGTCCTGTAGTCTTTTTAAATGATAAAATCCCAAAATCTCTGGCTTAGCATCCCAGTAGGAAATCTGCTAGCACCTTTCAAAAGCTAACTACTTGTAATTTGCAAACTGTATTGGTATTCAA
>PVIA01015885.1:0-21021 GCA_004024845.1 Tonatia bakeri | reverse complement strand
CAGGTTCGATTCCCAGTCAGGGCACATGCCTAGGTTGCAGGCCACGGCCCCCAGCAACCGCACATTGATGTTTCTTTCTCTCTCTCTCTCTCTCTCTCTCTCTCTCTCTCTCTCTCTCTCTCTCTCTCTCTCTCCTCTCTCTCTCTCTCTCTCTCTCTCTCTCTCTCTCCCTCCTCCCCTCCCTCTCTAAAAATAAATAAATAAAATCTTTTAAAAAATGAAATATTATAATAACAAAAAAAAAAACCTGTTAGATGATTTCAACAATCAAGCAATTCTTGGCTTAACACTGTGATACTGACAAAATTATATTTCACCCTCTTCCTTGGAAATAGGGGTGAGGGGTTCCTAGCTTTGAGTTGTCTCGGTTCCATTAAGCCAAATATGTTTCAGAGTTAAAGAATAAAAACTTGCTATTGAATTTTCTTTGACTGCTTTTACTTGCTACTTTTTAAAGGCTCTCTCTCTCTCATTCCCCTCTCTCAGGAGACATAACTAATTGCTGACCATATAAAATAGAGGCTGTTGTAGTTGCGGTTAATTAAAATGTAAAGTAAGGGGCACCCCACTTAACAATAGTCTAATTCTCATCAAAATTAGAACTGTGGAGTGGCTGGTAATGGGATGAAGGATGATGCATCTTCCTTCTCTGGGTGGTACATACAGCCCCTGCAGTTCAAAAGCCCAAGCTCCCTTGATGCCTGTCTGAACACTTCAATTAGGATATTTGCTCCTTTTATTCTGAGGTCAGATATTAGGACAAGACACAAATCCTGCCTCTTTGCACAAGACCCAACAAAATGATTCACCTGTTTTTAAACACACACACACACACACACACACCTTCCCCTTTATTTGGCTAAGGTAGTGAGAATAAGGTCGAAGTTGCTACAAAAGGATCCATAAAGCTTTAAGACTGATGAGGTTTACTTCAATGCCATCCACCTTACCTCCATGATGAATAAAAGGTGAGAGAGACAGCAAGCTTCCTATGGCAGCCTAACTGAAAAATCTCTTATATTAGAGAAGAGATTCTAGGGTGGAAGGGCTTTTTTTATTTTTAGTAGAAGTGAAACATCTGTTTATTTGCATTAAACTATATTATTCATGAAGTATCATCTTGAGTTTATGTGATCATAAGCTTTTAGCATGCCACAGCTTTGCATCAAACACCATATTCTTTTAACTTTTGTTGAGTGGAGTGAGAGGACAGGAGATCTTGATTTGCACAAGGAGGCATTCTCTATATTGTGAAATGAATCTACAGAATAAGAACTGTATCTTCATTGAGAATTCCCAAACTGAAGTCACTTTCCTTAGTTTGGTCTTTAGTAACAAGACACTAGCTACACCTTACCTTCTCTAGCAAGCCCATAAAAGACACATGGACAAAGCCAAAGAGGAGTAGGCTGAGAGTGGGAGGTGGGGATGGCTGGGGTGGATTGGAGTGGTTGGGGGAAAATGGAGACAATTTTACTTGAACAACAATAAAATAATAATAATAAAGAAAAAATAGAAAAACAAAACTTAAAATTTTAAAATTGATTGAATACAATTGGCTGTCAGATAATTTTACTGTAATGTCCTTAAATCTTGTAATTTGACATGGACCAAAGATAGCTTTATCAATAATTAATACCTACTCAGCCCATCTTAAAAAAAAAGAAATATGTCATTCTTGTTACCAAATATGTCTACTTTACTTCTCATGGGCCCATGTTAGGATTCTACTTCCCCTCCCCCCACTTTTAAAGTTAGGCATAGCTATGTAACTTACTTTGGTTAATTAAATGTGAGCAGAAGTGGAAAAAAAAAGAAGCTACACAGAATCCCAGCGGCTTTACTCTTTCCTGAATTTGGGTTAAATTAATTGAATAGAGTACTATTGGCCTTTTTCCATTTTGTGGCAAAGAGGTCACTGGTTCAGAATAGTTTATAAAACACTTTGCCTATTTAATTTTGATATTTCTGAAAGTCTACCATTCCATGACTGCAGAGATCTGACATTTCACACAGGCTCCATTGCATTATCTTTCCAGTGCTTGCCCTATCTGATCTAGCTAGAGACCATAGTACACTGCACAGAGCACAATGCATTGTTCTGCTGATGATAACCACAGGCAGCAAAGCACTGGCCTAGGAATAAGGAGATTTTGGTTCCAGTCTTGGGTCTACTACCAACATGTTTTATAACCTTGAGCAAGTCCCTTCCCCATCAGAGAATCAATTTCCTCATCTGTAAAATGAGCAATATCTCTGAGGAAAGTTTACCCCTGCTCTGCTATTCAATGAGTCATTATATAAAGTCTTAATCATATGCAAACCAGTCATATCACATCAGCAATCCTGAAGCCAGTCATTCCTAGGTTCTGGTGTGTGTCAATGTCAGCCAGAGAAGAAACTAGTTTTGGAAATTTATCCTATATCTGAAAAATGATGTGTATACAAGGTAATCCATTGCATCCACTGACTGTATTAGCAGAAGACTGGAAACAATGCATGTGTCCATCAAAAAGTGGTCCTGGCTAGTGTGGTTCAGTTGATTGGTTGTCATCCTTCAAACTGAGAAGTCACTGGTTTAATTCCTGGTCAGGGTACTTGCTTGGGTTTCAGGCTTTGTGCTCCGTCCCCAGTAAAGGCGCCTGCAGAAGGCAACCAAATGATGTTCTCTCTCACATAGATGTTTTTTTCCCTCTCTTTCTCCCTCCTTTCCTCCTTCTCTGAAATAAAAAAAAATTCAAAAAGAGTAACTGGTGAAATAAAGGCTGGTACAACCATATAATGGACTAGTATGCAGCTGTGAAAACTAGTAATGAAACTCTCTATTACACATATGGAAATATCTTTTAGTTATATATATTATTATATTATTTATATATTATATATCACAATAAAACATATATTATTATATATATTATAATATACAATTATATATTCTATATATTTCAGATGCAGAACAATGTGTGAAGAGTGCTAACTTTTGTGGGGGAAGGAATAATGTATATCTTCATTTGCCTGTATTTGATAAGGAAACTTTGAAAAAATTCATAAGAAATCAATAGCAGTGGTTACCTAGGTTTTCCTGGCAGGTGGGGGTGGGGTAAGGTGGGAACTGGGCACCAGAGGACAGGAATGGGAGAGATTTTCACTCTATACATTTTTATATTTTTAAACTTTTGTGTCATGTAAACATATCATCTATTCAAAAATTGCATAATAAAATAGAATAACAGAATCCCCTTAAGAGCCAGTTAAAAACTCGGACCTTAATGAGACAGAACTCCAGGGGTCAACAATCTACATTTTTAGCTACTTCCTCTGGTAGCTCCTAATGTAAGTGGTGAGAAAAATATACTTAGAAAAACACTTGCCTAAACACTTTGCAAAACAGGAAGAATGGCAAAATGGCTGTGGTGTAAGACAGGGCCTTCTCTTTAGCAATGTCTCTACCAAGCAGCCCCATATCAGTTTAAAATTATAAGGCTTCCAAATCCATCTGTTGCCTTCCTACCTTCTTGCATCTTCCAGTGATGTGACCAAGTCTTCTTTAGGAAGTCTTGATCTTTATTGATAGTGGAAAATATTAAGCCTCTAGCACCTATGTTTGTATGGTTTTTTTTCTTTCATAGTATCAGGCTAGCAGGACCTGCTCATTTGGAGGAGTAAGGGTTTTGGGGAAAGAGAAAAAAACATCCAAAAAATAGTTTCAAGAGTCATTTCACTTGCCTTATACTTCTGTTGCTAGCTGGTCTGAACAGTGCTGCCCTTTGCAGAGCCAACCACAGGAGCTGCAGTAGCAGGAGTGCACCCCGGCCCAAATGGAAGAACAGATCAAAGCCCCAGAGCAAATACAACTAAGCGATGAAGAGATAACCAACCTATCAGATGCACAGTTCAAAGCACTGGTGATCAGGATGCTCACAGAATTGGTTGAATTTGGTCACAAATTAGATGAAAAAATGAAAGCTATGCTAAGTGAAATGAAGGAAAATGCACAGGGAACCAATAGTGGTGGGAAGAAAACTGGGACTCAAAACAATAGAGTGCACCAGAAGGAAGAAAGAAACATCCAACCAGAAAAGAATGAAGAAACAAGAATTCAAAAAAATGAGAAGAGGCTTAGGAACCTCCAGGACATCTTTAAACATTCCAACATCCAAATTATAGTGGTACCAGAAGGGGAAGAGGAAGAGCAACAAGTGGAAAAGTTATTTGAACAAAGGAAATAGACTTCCAGGAAGTCCAGGAAGCTCAGAGAGTCCCAAAGAGGTTGGACCCAAGAGGGAACACACCAACACACATCATAATTACATTAGCCAAGGTAAAAATGAAGGAGAGAATTCTAGAAGCATCAAGAGATAAGGGGACAGTAACCTACACAGGAGTTCCTATCAGACTGTTAGCTGATTTCTCAAAAGAGACCTTACAGGCAAGAAGGGGCTGGAAAGAAGTATTCCAAGTTCTGAAAGGCAAGGACCTACATCCCAGATTGCTCTATCCAGCAAAGCTTTCATTTAGAATGGAAGGGCAGATAAAGTGCTTCTCAGATAAGGTCAAGTTAAAGGAGTTCTTCATCACCAAGCCCTTATTATATGAAATGTTAAAGGGACTTATCTAAGAAAAAGAAGATTAAAAAAACATGTATAGTAAAACACAGCAAACTCACAATTATTAACAACCACACCTAAAACAAAACCAAAAGCAAACTAAGCAAACAACTAGAACAGGAACAGAACCACGGAAATGGAGATCACATGGAGGGTTAGCAATAGGGGAGTGGGAGAAGAAGAGAGAGGGAAAAGGTACAGAGAATAAGTAGCATAGATGGTAGGTAGAAAATAGACAAGGGGAGGGCAAGAATAGTATGGGAAATGTAGAAGCTAAAGAACTTATGACACATGGACATGAACTAAAGGAGGGGAATATGGGTGGGAGAGGGTGTGCAGGGTGAAGGGGAATAAGGGGGGAAATGGGACAACTGTAGTAGCATAATCAATAAAATAAATTTAAATTTAAAAAATTAGAAGTAATATTAAGTGACATTGCTTATGTGTTAAGCACTTACCACATGGTCTTATTTTTTCAACCCTGCAAAGTAAGTACTGCAGTGTTTTTATCTCCATTTCAAAGATACAGAAAATGAAGCTTAAGTAGGTTAAGTGATTAGCTGCAGAACACATAGCTAATAAGCAGCACACTTGGGATTTAAATTCTGGCAGTCAGATGCTAGAGTCTGTCATAACCACTTCACTACACTGCCTCTCTTTGGTGTTGGGAGAAGGTTATTCCTACTGAAAGACAAGGTCCAGTCACCCAATCGAAAGTTTTTGCAATTTTGTTCCAAGAGCTCAGGGAATCTCCAGAGGCCCTGTCTTTGACTTGCAGTCCTTATCTGTCTGGTTGATTGCTCTGGTCAGCTGTACATGGTTTTCTCTAGAAGAGCCCAGATTCTCTCCCATTGGGATCGGCACTTCAGTGAAGGACTGTCTGCCTGAATTTAACTTTCAGCTTCTTTCTTGATTACTGGCTTTCAGATCACCTTTGGCTTCGATCTCTGAAGCCTCCAAGCAAGTCTAACCCCAAATTTAATCCAGATTCCCAGCCCAGGCCCCCAGTGACTGCCCTGCACTGACATCATCCTCAAAGACTAAATATCCCCACCTTACTCTTTATTTTAGTCTATGTAGAAATACATGAGACTTTATTCAGTTTTTTCCTGAAGCTGGTTTTAATCTCAGTATATATAATCTCTTGTGAGAATAGCAGAATTGTGAAAATCATGGACTATTGCCAGACTACTTGACCCCATGTATTAGTCATGTAACCTTGGACAAGTTATTTACTCTGTCTCTGTCAAAGTCTCCTCTGTCAGATCAAGATGACAATGTTAGTGGTATCTACTTCATAGGGTGGTTATGAGGATTAAATGAGCCAATACATGTAACCTATTAGGAATAGCGTCTGGCTCATAATAAGTGTGAATATGTGTTAATTATTGCTATTGTGGCCGCTTATGTGTTTGATACTTTTTGTAGGTACACTAGGTTTTCCTTTTCTTCCTACTAGCATTGCCTCTTCAGACTTTGAGGAGTACCAATCTCAATTTTCTTATGTCAGGATTTAGATACCAAGCCAATTAGACAATGGTTAACATATACCACTTAGGTTCCAGATTCTGTGCTAAACAGTTTACATACAAATCTCATTTACTCCTCAAAATCAAATTCTTAATAGTCCTTTTAAATTGAGGAAACTGAGAGCCAGAGAAATTATGTAATCATAGACTGAATATGTCAATGGACAATGGCCAGACCATATATAAAAATAGAACTGACTACACCCTGCAGTTAATGCCCAGGAAACCAACCCTTTATTACAATCACCAGACCAGAAAGGTGGCCTGCTATAAATCAGACTTGGAGAGGCTCAGACTGCTATCTCTAATAATCCAGGAAGCCAAATAATACTCCTTGTAACAATGAGCCCAAAATGCCCCAGAGCTGATTAATAAATGATAGCTTCCCTAATTTTTTCCTTACTTCCAACTTGGGATTAATCAGAGGAGGCTCAATATGCACCTCTCACAGAATGTATAAGATATGCTGCTTCTTTCTAGTTAGCCTGCGTCAGAGAGGAATTTTCCTCTACTCTTCTAGGTTCTTCTGGATGGTCTAAGAATTACATCGACATACCACAGATTAACAGGAAAAATATGATTGAATTTAATATGTATGGCTGTTCTATATGAAAATGTGAGCCCAAGGACAAATCAGGCAGTTGAGACTTATAATTATTCTTGAGCTAAGGAAAAAAGGGTACTAGTGATTTGGAACTTCAAAAGGGAGGAAGCAATTCAATGATGATGGAAAAGCAAATGTTTACTGGGCCATGCCGAGAAAATGGGACACAGAGTAGACTCTGATATCTAGGCCCTGCCTAGTCTGTCCTAGCACACTTAGCCCATATTCTTTGTAGATATCTATGGTGATAGCTCTATTCTGAGAACAGACCTTTTATCTAAAATCTTTTAGGCAGTTAAGAGGGAAGTAACAAGAATAACTTCCCAAGTCTTCTGTTTCTTAAAAAAATATCCAGTCTAAATTAATGCTTATGACAAAGATAAATTTTAAGGTGGCCAAATTTGCTCAAATACACCTGCCTACAGTTTTCCCATTGTAACAGCCACCTTTTAGGGCATACCTGAAGACTCTTCTGTTTTCACTATAAAGCTTTTCCACTCCTCTGTCTGCCTTTGAGTATCTACCTAATCCTAGTGACAGTGGCTGACTCTCTTGCTATAGCAAGCTAGGAATGAAATAGTTTTTGTTTCTTCTCACAAGATTGGTCTATGTTTATTTCCACAGTGGCATCCTAAGTGTTACAAAGCTATTAAGTGGCAGAGGTAGGATTCAAACCCTGGTCTAGCAGACTCCAGAGTCCCAAGTCCTTAACCAATATGACATACTGTCTTCCCATACATATTTTCAGGATGTTTTTGAATTATACATTTTGATGGCATCCTCTTCACCATTCCCACTGAAAAGAAGTCATCTGTTTAACATTCCCATATGCAGCAGTCCCTGTCTCCAAAATAACTGGAAACTCCCCATCTTTACCTTCTCTAATTGCACAAATGCAGGTGCAAACTACATATCATAATTACAGGGCTGGCAGCACCCAATGTAAGAATATAGGTATGTGTTTTCTTCGGGGCTGACACTTTGAGTAGGCAGTACAATCAAAATAAAGATATAACATTTGTTGAGTATTTACTATGTGCCAAGCACAATGCTAAACACTTTATATGCACTAATTATCATATTTAATCTTCGGAACAACTGTAGGAAAAAATAATTCTATTATTCCTTCGTACAGATGATAAATCAGAAGAAGAGAGAGCTCCAGAAATAGTGGTACAACTTTGGGGATGGGGAAAACTTTTTTGCTCCCTAGAACACTTCTGGGTAGCTCTCTCCCTGCCTGAATCCCCATTTTTATTTTGTATTTATTTTGAAAGATTTTATTTATTTATTTTTAGAGAGGGAAAGGGAGGTAGAAAGAGAGGGAGAGAAACATCAATGTGTGGTTGTCTCTTGAGCATCCCCCAGTGGGGACCTGGCTTGCAACCCAGGCATGTGCCTCAACTGGGAATTGAACTGGTGAGCCTTTGGTTCACAGTCCGGTGCTCAATCCTCTGAGCCACACCATACAGGACTCAAATCCCCATTTTTAAAGAAGTGCTGGTTTTATCAAAATACAAATCTCTCTAAGGAGGTAAAACATTGTCTTTCCAGCCCTTCAGTTGGAAGTTTAATTTTCTTTTTATTTCTTGATTTGAGAGAGAGATATATTTACTTTTCCACTCATTTATGCATTTATTGGTTGATTCTTATATATGCCTGACCAGGGATCAAACATGCAATTTCGGTGTATTGGAACTATGCCCTAACCAACTGAGCTGCTCAGCCAGGTGGAACTTTCATTTCTTAAGCCTGGTTTTGACAGGTGGAAAGTAGAGAGAGCAAGCACACACTCAGTGAGGGAGTAGAGTTTGGGGCACTTAACTGAGAGATATAATTCATGTAAAAAGTCAGAGAGCTGGCCCTGGGTTCTGTTTCATTTCTAGTATCCTTCCTAAGAACAGTGTCTGAGGCCTTCTCATTTCTATTTTACAAGCTTTTCTTTTAAGCTCTGGACAAGGCCATTCCTTCCCCTTATCATGAAAATCAGGTTATGAAACCTTTCCCTTAAAGTTCCTTTAAATTATTACTTACCCCAAGTGGCCTTCTTTGTTAAGGTTAGATCTGTTTTCCAGAGCAAAACATTGCCAAAGCTTTTAGTTCAGCCTGACCATTCAGTTCTTATTACCCAAGGCACACTGCAAGTTCCAATCTGTGTATTAATGGACCTTCACAAAGCCCACAAGGTGACGGGGTGGAACTGGTTTCAACATAATTTGGCTGTCTCATATAGTCAGAGTGTAAATCATTACCCTATTTTCATCCTTCAGTCTATTCCATCTCCATTCCTCTTTTTACAAAGTTTCCAAATTGGTGATTTGGAGAAACCAGCTACCACCTACACAAAGCAATAGCAAAGAAAGAGAAAAACTAATTAATCAACATTCTGTACCCACTGTTAGCTAAGCCTTTTATCTGTGGTCCAGAAATCATTCCAAAATGGTGTTTTTATAATAGCTGGCTTCCTGTGTTTCTGCCTAAACAAAGTGAGGGAAAAGGAGAAAGGAGGCTGGAGAGAAAGGAGAAGACATGTCCAAAAAATCCTCCCTATATATCCCATCTTACACCATCTGTATCACAAACCCCAACCCTAAACTGAAAATGGAATTAGACAATTGAAGGTGGCTCTGGATTGGAAGGGAACAGTAGCTTTTCCAATTCAGCCTGAGACATAGTGATATTCTTATAGACCACACGCCTTCTTTTACATGTGCTTAAATATATAATTTCAAGCACATGCTTTCTCATATTGACACCACTCTCACAAATATACACCCAGAAATACAGTTTTATGGCTTTGTGTACCATAAAAAGGTAACTAGGCCTAGGAAATGTATTTAAGTTTGCTTTCCCATGCTCCTGCTCTTTTTTTTCCTGCCAGTACTGGCTTCCTTTCAGGTGTGTGTGTGTGTGTGTGTGTGTGTGTGTGTGTGTGTGTGTGTGTGTGTCTGGTGGGGAGGGGGTGCTCAGTGGAGGTAAGGGAGGAGAAAGGGAGAGGAAGAGGAAGGCACCAGTCACTGATTTACGACCAGCTCCAGGAGTGGTCTAAACCAGGAGTCTATAAATAACAAGGAAGTAAATATTTTAGGCTTTGCCAGCCACACAGTCTCTGTCGCAGCTACACAACTGCCATTTTAGCATGAAAACAGACATAGATGATATGTAAATGAATGAGTAAGGATATGCTCCAATAAAGCTTTATTTATAAAAACAAGTGTTGAGCTGGATTTGGCCTGTAGGCTGTGGTTTGAAGACTCCTGATCCAAAATAATGAGAAGGCTGGAGATCATGACTATACGACCATCGTTTGAGTCTATTGAGTTGAGTGCCTTGCAGCTTCACAGGTCATCATTTTGAACACCACTGATTACTACCCAGACATGGAAGGGTTGCCTGACCTCAAGACATACTCTGGGTGTGCTGTTTTAATACAGAAATCCCAAAAGGAGCTGACTTCCTTTCTATTTCTACTACTTCCTAAAAATATAATATGTATTTTGTGTGTGGGGGTGGGTGGGTAGGAGCTAGAAGGATATGGAGGTTTCCAGTGACTTGAGATTCTAATGAATTGGGTTCCAGTTAACTAACTTCTCTCTATCTCCAAGTTAGAAGCACAGCAAGCGTACTCACCAGTTAGGCCTTAGCACTGCCAGGGTGAATGGACATACCCAACAGTATCCAAGGTTTACATGTGGCTTGATCATAACTCTTGCAGACCTACACTATACCTGGGTCTCAATGCTTCTCGGAGGGCTTCTATAATATGCTGGCAGGGTGTACTTGCTCAGAGGATATGAATCCACTTAAGACCTGGGAAGACAAATAGGATTTGCTTCCTCTGGCAGGACCAGCTGGTTGGTAAGTAGCTGCTGTCTTTTGAGAGTGATTTTGATACGTGCTGTGGGTACAAGAGGAGAGGAGAAAGTATAAAGTTACCAGCTCTGCTCCAAGCCTGGCAAACTACAAAGGATATCTAAGAAATGCAGCTTTATTTGCTGAGTCTTAACCTGCTAGTGACTGGCTGGCCAATGAGAGACATTCCTTCAAACATCTGAGTGAATCAAGTGACTCAATAGGAAGTTGGTCCAGTCAGGGCCTGTTTTTGTGGCTGTTACCTGTGACACAATCTACAGCACACACTCTTTCCCAGGGTGTCCTGTAAGGAGTGCTGTGTTGACTTTCCATCACCTAAATTCATTGTGCTAGCACTGAGGGGTGCAAATAGAGATGGGAAAGAGAAGGTCCTAGCCACTAAGGTTTTTTCAATCTACTGGAAGAAACTAATATGTAAATTAGTATCTAAACAATAAAGCAGATTGAAATGCATCCTGTAAAAACAGATTAAAGAAAATGATGTGGGAGCACAGAGGAAAAAAAGGAACTTTAACTCAGAGGAGATGGGGTTGGGAGCTTGGAAAGAGAGGTTAGACAAGTTCCATTGGAAGAGTTAGCCTATGAACCAGGCCTCAAAGGGGATGTTGATTTTATGGTGCAGAGAGGATGGTGAAGACCTGCTTACATAAAGGTCTCCTTGCCTGTGGTCCAGTGGCATTCAATGTTATTTATACCCCACCATACCTGAGCAATATGGTATGTCCCATCCATTCATCTGTCACATTTTTTGAGTACCTATGTATAGTGCGTCTGCTTGTCAGCCAAAGGCTGCAGTGGTGTGGCCTAGCTTCTTTCCTAGGGGACTATGCTTCTCAGTGGGGTATCTCCACTCCAGCCTTCCATTCTGGCAGCCCACATTCCCACTGAGACCAGAGACTGCCTGCTTGCTTTCATTTAAATTTTTAATCATTTTATTTATTTCTGATAGGAAATGCATGCACATGATCCTCTAAATGCAAAAGGGTACAAATACACCCTGTCTTACCCAACCATTGTTAAAAGTTCCTTATGTATTTTTCAGGAGGGAATCCATATAAACACAAGCAAATATGGATATGCTCTTACCAAAAATGACAGCATATCATACACATTGTTCAGCATCTTGCTTTTTTTACACAACGATGCAGCTTGCAGTACTTTCCATAAGCACATAAAACAATGAGCCATTTTTTGGATGCATACTATTCCTTTGTATGGATTGCCATGAATTATTTAACTTGTGTCCTATCAAAAGATATTTAAGTTTTCCATAATCTTTTGATACTGAATAACCTTTACACATGTGAGAGTATATTTGTATTATAAATTACTGAAAGTGGAATTGCTGCATCAAATGGTGTGACCATTTGTAACTTTTACATATATATTGCCAAATTGTCCTCCATAAAGATGGTCTAATCTATGCATCCAATAGCCCATTGTGTTTCCAAACTTTTTCATATTCTTTAACCTCTTAGATGAAACATGAGATCTCATTGCAATATGAAATTTTATTTCTTGTATTATGAGTGACATTGATCATGTTTTTATATGTTTGAGTCATTTGTACTTTCTGTTTTATAATTTTTTGTATATAATTCTTTTTTTATTGTCATTCAAGTTCAGTTGTCTACATTTTCTCTCCACCACTTCCCCAATGCCAGCCATCCCCACCTCTTACTTCTGAACCTACCTGCCTTGGTTTTGTCCCTGTGCCCTTTATAGATGTTCCTGAAAACCCTCCCCCTCTTTCCCCTCATTATCCTCTCCCACCTCCCCTGTGGTTATTGTCAGTTTGTTCTTAATTTCAATGTCTCTCATTATATTTTGCTTGCTTGTTTGTTTTGTTGATTAGGTTCCACTTATAGGTGAGATCATATGGTATTTGTCTTTCACTGCCTGGTTTATTTTAGGTAGCATAATGCTCTCTATTTCCATCCATGCTGTCACAGAGGGTAGGAGTTCCTTTCTTTCTGCTGCATAGTATTCCATTGTGTAAATGTACCATAGTTTTTTGATCCACTTGTTTACTGATAGGCACTTAAGTTGCTTCCTGCACTTGGCTATTGTAAATTGTGCTCAGATATTCCATGCAGCAATATTATCACTGATATGTCCCCTAGAGCAAGGGACATAAAGGAAATAATAAAAAAATGAGATCTCATCAAAATAAAGAGTTTCTGCACAACTAAAGAAAACAGCATTAAAATGAAAAGAGAACCGATCATATGGGAAAACATATTTGCCAATAACATCTCTGACAAGGGTTTGATCTCCAAAATATATAAACAACTCACATGACTCCACTCTAGGAAGATAAAAAAGCCAATTAGAAAATGGACAGCCCTGGCTGGTGTGGCTCAGTGGATTGAGCGTGGGCTGCGAACCAGGCATCGCAGGTTCGATTCCCAGTCAGGACACATGCCTAGGTTGCAGGCTATGTCCCCCAACAACCGCACATTGATGTTTCTCTCTCTCTCTCTCTCTCTCCCCCCCTCTCTTCCATCTCTAAAAATAAATAAATAAAATCTTAAAGAAAATGGACAAAAGACTTGAACAGACACTTCTCCAAGGAGGACATACAGAGGGCCCAGAGACACATGAAAAGATGCTCAGCATCACTAGCCATCAGAGAGTTGCAGATTAAAACCACAGGGAGATACCACTTCACACCAGTTAGAAGGGCCATCATAAACAAAGCAACAAACAACAAGTGTTGGAGAGGATGCGGAGAAAAGGGAACCCTAGTGCACTGTTGGTGGGAATGCAGACTGATGCAGCCACTGTTAAAAACAGTATGGAATTTCCTCAGAAAACTAAAAAAGGAACTGCTTTTTGATCCAACAATTCCACTGCTGGGATTATACCCTAATAACCCTGAAACACCAATCCAAAAGAACCTATGCACCCCAATGTTCACAGCAGCACAATTTACAATAGCCAAGTACTGAAAGCAACCTAGGTGCCCATCAGTAAATGAGTGGATCAAAAAACTATGGTACATTTACACAACGGAATACTATACAGCAGAGAAAGAAGGAGCTCCTACCCTTTGCAACAGCATGGATGGAACTGGAGATCTTTGTGCTAAGTGAAATAAGCCAGGTGGTAAGGGACAAATACCATATGGTCTCACCTTTAACAGGAACCTAATCAACAAAAGAAACAAGCAAGCAAAATATAACCAGAGACATTGAAATTAAGAACGATCTGACAGTAACCAGAGGGGAGGGGGGAGGGGTGACTGAGGGAAGGGTTTTAAGAAAGAACTATAAAGGACACACAGACAAAACCAAGGGCGGGGGTGGAAGCAAGGGAGGGAGGTGAGTTTTGCTGGGGTGGGGGAAGTGGTAGGGGATAAATGAAGACAACTGTAATTGAACAACAATAAAATAATTTTAAAAAATAAAATAAAAGTAGCTACAAAAATAAAATTTAAATTTAAAATATATTTAAAAGCAAAAAATAAAATAATAATAAAAAGTATAGTAAGTACATAAACCAGTAACATAGTCATTTATTATCATTACCAAGTATTATATACTTTACACAATTATATTTGCTATACTTTTCTAGAACTGGCAGTGCAGTAGGTTTGTTTACACCAGCATCACCACAAACATCAGAGTAATGTGTTGTGCTATGATGTCACAATGTTACATCATTAGGCAACAGGAATTTTTTAGCTCTGTATGATCTTATGGGACCACCATCACACATGCAGTCCATGATTGACCAAAACATCACTATGTGGTCATGATTGTATTTCTCACAAGGCCTTGTTAGATATGACTTCCACTGAACTCTGGTCTCTTTTCTGAGGTTCTTAGGTTCTCTCACTCTGCTGTATCCACATGAACTCACCAAGCTCATTTTCTGAGGTTTCTTACATTTGCTCTTCCCTCTCCCTGGCATGTTTTTCTCCCACATTTTTGCATGGATTTTGAAAAATTTTGCATTTCTCCTAAATTTCTCATCCTCCCAGCTAAAATGACCACCCATATAAAATAACCCCCTACCACCAGCCCATCCAGCTATTCACTTTCATATTATCCTATTCTATTATTTTCATAGTACATAATCATGTTCTTAAATGATCTTGTCTGTTTTTTTCTGCCTCCTTCAATTTTAATGTATTAACAACAACAAAAAGGACTTTTGTTTCTCTTGTTCACTGCTGTATCTTTAGCACCTGAAATAGTGCCCTGTGCATAGCAACTGTGGTACACAGTTTGTAAGATGGCTCCCATGATTCCATTCTCTTTTTATTCATACCCTTGTGTAATCCCCTCTCCTTGAGTATGGCCTAAACTCTGACTTTCATCTAGCAAATTAAATACAACAGAGTTGACAGATGTCATTTCAGAGATTATGTCACAAAAGACTATGGCTTCTGACTTGAATGCCCTCTCTCACTCTTTTGCTCACTTATCCTGAGGGAAGCCACCTGCCATGGTTTGCTTTGGTGGAGTTTCTCTACAGAAATATCCACTTGGTAAGAAACTGATAACCTCTGATCAATAGCCACAGAGGCCTTAAGGCCTGCCAGCTGTCATGTGAGTGACCTTGGAAGTGAATTGAAAGTAGATCCTCAGTCAAGCCTTGAGGTGCAGCCTTGGTCAACACTTTTATTGCAGTCTGCAGGAAACACTGAGATAGAAGTAATTAACTAAGCTATACTCAAATTCCTGACTCACAGACAATGTGAGATAACAAATGTTTGTTGTGTTAAGCCTCTAGCCTTTAGGGTAATTTGTTGCACAGAAATAAGTAGTTAATACAGTAGATCCTCAGTAAATACTTGTTGGATTGCTGAATTCTTGGTGACCTCAATACCCCTGTAATTTCCTCATCCTCAATGACCCTGCCTTTCATCCCACTTCAGCCACTCACTGTCTTGACCACACCCTTGTCCTTGTCACCATTCAGAACTGTTCCACCTCTAAAATCATAAATTATAACATGCTACACTGACCACTCCCGTCTATCCTTCCAAGTCACTCATTACTCCCAGTATACTAGGTCTTCAATGTCACTGGGACACATGCCACTGGTTGGTTTCCCCAAGAAGCAAACTCTCAGAGAGGGTTTAGTGTGCAGAATGTTTATTAAGAAGTGCCCATGGGATTAATACCTGTAAAAAGTGGAGAAGGAAGCAGAATTGCATAGAAGTTGGAATGCAATGCAGGTTCAGCAACAGCCTTGGTCAATGCCATATGGAAGCTATGAAACTACAATGGTCCTTAAGTGTTGTTTTGAGTGGGCCATGATGACCAGGGCTTTTTACCCATGTCTCAATGAGTCATTGGATGTGGGTGAAAAGGGAAAGGGTGTGACTTTGGTTCAGGTAGCTACCTCTCTGCAGCTGAGAGAGCTGAAGGCCCTGGTAGCACACTTTGAAGGCAACTTGTGAAGGCATTCCTAACTATTGAAGCAAAAAGTCCTTCACTTAAAGGTGGCCAGTGTGTATCACGCTTCAATATGTCAGTCTCCTTTCTGTCCTCATTTCCTTCCCTACTCAGCTTATGTGCCATTGTTCATCATTCCAACTATACTGAAGTAAATACCCTCAAACCCTTATTTCATCTCTTTGTTACCTGCCTAGCCAAAACCTCCAACCTTAAGTAAATTCAAACAACCTTATTCTCTATTACTGTACCTGCACTGCTGAATATAGAGAAAATCAAGTTACTGTGCACACTGGTGTTTCCAGAAATCTGTAGTCCCAAACTCAACCAAGTCCTCAGTGTCATCTATCAGTCCTAATGGTTCCTTTGTCAGCATGTCCCACTCACAACTCCAGCTATTTCAAGCCTTCTCTATGTCCTTTAAGCCACTAAACTCCTCTGAACAGATGACCTAACCTCTTCTTCAAGGAAAAACTTGTTATCAGAAGAGTTTTTACAACTTCTTTCTTTGGTTCACAGGCTGGTGCTCAATCCACTGAGCCACACCAGCCTAGACTCTTCTTTCTAATAAATATCCAGGTAGACAAAATCTACTGATTCTAGCTCTCTAACTTTCAAACCCATTTTCTTACCACCTGTACAACCATCCCTATTTAAAGTCACTACCTTTTTACATTTGAATGGCTGCAGCTCCTTCCTAACTGATATTCTCAACTCCAGATTTTTTTCTCTCCCATTGGAGTAAAACGTCATGCTTATTTTCCTCTCTCTGCCTTCACACATAAGTTTCTCTGTGCCCATAATACTTTACATTCTATATTTATCCCTACATCCTAGTTAATTCCTGCTTTCTGTTGAGGTCTCAGTTTAACTGACTCTCAGTAAGAACTTATTTGACTTTTCAAACTTGATTAAGATCTGATGTATGTTTTCACAGTACCCTGTAGTTTTTTTCATAGTACTTATATACCTTATATTAGTTATCTATTGCTATATAACAAATTACCCCAAATCATAGAGGCTTGAAACAAGTATTTATTATTTCACAGTTTCTGTGGTCAGGAGTGTCTTAGCTGGATGATTCTGACTTAGAATCTCACATGAGATTATAGACAAGATGTAGTCTGAGATTATAGTCACCTGAAACCTTAACTGGGGTTGGAAGACCTACTTAAAAGAGGGCTCACTCATATGGCTTTCGGCAGCAGCCCTCAGTTCCTTACTATATTTCCTTACTATATAGACCTTTCTTTAGGGCTTTTTGAGTGTTATCACCATATGGCAGTGATTTGCCCCAGAGCAAGTGTTCCAAAAAAGGGAGAAAAAAGGAAACTGTAATGCCTCTATAATCAAGTCCTGGAAGTCATACATTGTTACTTCTGCGACATTCTATTTATTATAAGTGAAACAATAAGTCCAACCCAGATTCAAGAGGAGAGGAATTAAGTTCTACCTCTTAAAAAAGAATATGCAAAAGAATTTGTGGACATATAGTAAAACCCCCACATATCTCTTCATAAAGGTGTGTTTGTTTGTCTTCACCACACTGCAAGCTCCATTAGTGCTGGTACCATGTCTATCTATTTCACTCCTGTGTCTTCAACATCTAGCACAGTGCCTAGAGCATAACGGACACTCAATAAATATTTGCTGAGTGAAGAACATAATTAATTAATGAGTAAACGGCTCTTATTAGAATGGGAAAAATGTTTTATGAATCAATAACCCCTAAGGTCAAATTAGTGTGTCAGGTTAGCTTTAGAAAGAATGGGGTTCACATGGGTTGCAGTTATAAGAATAGAAAATCTTGATGGAGGCAGTGCTAACTCTGCATCCAGAGCTGAGAAGTTGTTTTCTTGTGCAACCCCTTCTGGGGGCCTGGTCTGCAACCCAGGCATGTGCCCTGACTGGGAATCGGACCAGTGACTTTTTGGTTTGCAGAGGGATACCAGCCAGGGTGCAAACTCCTTTAAATCAACCTATTTCTCCTTAAAGTAACTACCCTCAGTTTCTGCTGCATACAACTAAGCACTCCAACCAATATGGAGAAGTCAAATGATTTGCCCAAAGTTATCCAGACAATGAACAAAAATTTTGCTTCAAACATAGGTATGTCTGACTCCAGGGCCTAGACTCCTAACATTCTTCATGCTTCCTTCCTGGGCAAGGCTTCCTTCAAAACTGCAAGGCTCCCCACTCTGTCAGGGAAACCTATAGCCCAAATGCCATCCTGAAATCAGCATATCAAGAGTCTGACAAAAAGTATGAAGTTCCTAGTTTGTAAAATACAAATCTAGGTTCTTAGAGTAAAGGTGGAAGATCACATGAAGATGAAAAAGGTATTTTTCCTTCTTTCGGGAGAGCCAGTATACACTCATACATTAAAAACCAAGTAGGATAGCCCTGGCTGGCGTGGCTAAGTGGATTAAATGCAGGCCTGCAAACTATAAGGGTCACCAGTTCGATTCTCAGTCAGGGCATATTCCTGGGTTGCGGGCCAGATCCCCAGAAGGGGTTGCACAAGAGGTAACCACACATTGCTGTTTCTCTCCCTCTCCTCCTCCCTCCCTTACCCTGTCTAAAAATAAAATAAATTAAATCTTTAAAAATTAAAAAAAAAAAACAAGTAGGCTAAAATAAATGCCATTAAAGGGTTAGAAGTTGCTGTGGGGAACAGAGTTCCTAGAAGGAAGAGATGATATCCAGTTAGGAAAACCAAGAATAGCACGAGAGTGTGACATTCATCTAAAGTAGGGGAAACTCTACAAGACAGACAACACATTTTCTTCAAGAAATAAATTAGAGAGGAAGATGGCGGTGAAGTAGAAGGAAGCAGATTCCACTTCCATCTACACACAGGAGAAAAACCTAACTGATCTACAGAGGAACAGAGCAAACAGCCAACACTACCCCAGCATACATGAAAATAAGAGACCAAAAATTGTAGCGCACACTAAAAAACCAGATGGTAGGAAGAGTGTTTCAGGACAATAAAGTCCTAGGGACCAGCGCGGGGACCAGGGTGGCTGCAGCCCCAGACCCGGTGCCTGCTGCTGGGTTTGCCACAGAGTCCTTGGAAGAGAGCTGGGTGAGCTGCTTCCTCCCCCGCCAGGCAAGGTTTAAGCAGCATGAGGAGAGATCTGGTTGCTTGAAATCGCAGAGAGGGAAATAAGGACTAAGTGGCAAACACACAGGGACTGTGAGCACCTGTAGAGTCTGTGGACACCAGCAGAGTTGAGAGTCGTGCAGTGACCGGCCATGACCCCAAGAGTCAGCCCTCTGGCTGGAGAATTGCGCTATGTGAGAGGCCAGGTTGCTGTATGCAGCAGCAGGCTTGAGTAGGAGGAATTTCTCAAAAAGAAAAAGTGAAAAGACAGACACTGTTTGGGGAATTCTCCTGCAGCAATCGCTCTAGCCTCCTCCCCACCCAGCCGGGCAGGGATCCCGAGGTTGCAAGGAAGGCCCTGCGCGCCCTCCTAGCACTGGGAAGGGTGTGCGCCCAGCCTGCAGGATGAGGCAGCCTGGCTGAGCGCAGGTGCCCGCACCCCAGTCTACAGTGGTAACCCTTGGTAAAGAGCGCTCTGAGCAACACCTGGATCTCACACCTAAGGTGCCGGGGAGAGGCGCTAGGCTAGCTTGGGAAGAGTACGCTGGAGAATGACTGAGTGCAGATCCGGAAGGGAGAAAAGCTATACCAATCATCCCTCAGCCTGCTGCAGACAGCAAGATCAGAAAAACTGGTTTGGCCAGTTTGAAACCAAGTGAGACCAAAACAACAACAACAAACAACAACAACAACAACAAACAACAACAACAACAAACAAGGAACGGTGAAAAGACCAGCGTTGGACCCAAAGAGGGGGCATCCCAACAACTGAGACAGTGAGACAAATTTCACTTTGCTATTACAGATAACATACAAGTTATTGCATATTTCTAGTATTATACTTTTTCATTATCCTTAGATCTTTTATTTAAATAGCATTTTTGTATTCCGCTTCTTTCTGTATGGTCTTCTTTGCTTGCCTGGTTAAATTGTACCATTTCACAGGTTTCCCCTGTTCTCTCTTTCATAGTATATTGCTAATTTACTGTCCTTCACTTCACTTGTGTCCCATTAGCACACTACTCAAGGTCCTATACTCCCTAGTCTTGTTATCCAGATCTCATAGATTCTGTCATATGATTGTTGCTCTAATATTATTGTAAATAATTGCTGTTCCATACAATTGTAAATACTTCACAACACCCCTCCCAGAACTTAGCCCAATTCACGGTTTCCTGAATTCTATTACTGTAGTGGTTAACTCTATTCCCTCACACACTACACCTATTTACTATCCTTTACTCTCACCTTACCTCAGAATCTGAACTGCCACAACTTCACTGCTTTCTAGATACAACTCACAATCCTTCCTTTCCCAACAAGAGTCTCATCTTCTTTCCATCCTTTCTAAAAATCAGCTAGCTGGGTTGAAGATCACGGTTAACACTACACATAGCCAAAGGATCTCCTATCTCTTCTCTACAAGCTGCTACTGTAAATATCACAGAATACTCTCTTGCTGTCTTAAACCATTTGACCTTCCTCCTTCAACTGGTCACAAAAAAAGAGTAGGTGGAAGCTGTGAACACCAGATTACCCACTGAGAGAGGAAACCCAACAACAAAGGAACCACTAACAGGTAACAACAGAAGAAGGTGAAGGAGGGAGTGGAAACCACACAAACCTCAATCCAGGACCTATCTGGAAATACAACTAAATAGTGGAGACACTACCCAGTACAAAAAACTGAACAAGAGTAAGAGAAAATCCTCAAAACCTTGTACACACAGAAGAACCAGCTTCAATACAACCTGCCCTCACCAGCACAATAAAATATAAGAAGTGGCGGACAGAGTGACCCTCAATTAACCAGCTGGTGGGAAGGACCCACCAAAGAAAGACCCAACAACAATCAAAACCCAATACAAACACAGAGCCAACTGAAACGACAGCC
>PVIA01015884.1:0-21013 GCA_004024845.1 Tonatia bakeri | reverse complement strand
GCCCCTCCAATGACCCCTGCCCCCACCAACAGTGCAGACAGCGGAGGCCACGGCAGGAAGGGCAGACAGTGGAGTGCGGCTGTCTTTCCTTCAGGGGCTGGTGTTCAAGTTGGGCAGCTGGTGACAGGCAGTAGCTTCTGTGCCTCCACAGGCCCACGTGGCTCTGGGCGCTCTGTCCCGAGGACCCACACCCACTGTCCGCACGTCCTCCCCAGACTGTCAGCCAAGGAGAGACACACGGGGGTGCACTGAGCCATGCGGGGAAGATGGGGCGGTAACGAGTACGTCCCTGCAGTCCAGCAGAGCAGGAGGGAACTGAACAGGACACAGGAGGCTGTGGTGGTGGCAGGACAGTGGGGCAGGGGTGACCATCACAGAACCTCCTGCCAGGAGCTGCCCCAGCAAGGGGCAGAGCAGGCAAAGATGAACCAGGGACCCCCAAGGTCCCTTCTTTGTGATCCGGGCGCCTTGCACGGGGCCCTGACTTCTGTCGCTGCCGGCTCCTCCACAGTGTCAGCGTTGACCAGGAAAGCGATGAAAGGCTACTTTGTCGCAACTGGCACGTGCGCCACATGTTTTGATGTCACAGCCGTTTTACCCCCGCCAGCCCGTGGACACACTGCCTGCGGGGCAGGTCTCAGCCTCATTCCATGACTCCGAGGTATCGGGGGTTTGCCCCAAGCCCCGGTCAGAAGGTGGCAGGCTGAGAATGGGACCCCAGGTGCTGACACCCAACTAGCGTGGGGTCCCCTCCCGGCTGCGCCATCAGGGAGAAGCCGGGAGTCCACTGTGGGCTACCAGTTCTGCCCCCAAATATCGCCCTGCCTCAGTTGCAGGCCTCGGGGCCACTGTTGCCGCGGAGAAGGGTCCCTGGCCCGCACAGGCAGCTCCAAGAAAGGAGCTGGGCCCGGTGATGCCACGCTGGCCCCCAGCGGCCTGCCCTCTCCTCTGCGGCCCTGCCCTCGCCCCGCCCCACGGGGTCTGAACGCCGCTGGCACCGCTTCCACATAGCCTGCCCGGCACCCCGCTCACCCGGTTATTTAAACTCCAATAAAAAGCAGAATAAAAAAGTTAATGGTCTAAAACTTATTTTGTGAACAAGCTAAGAGGACATTTTACTCATAAACGTGCTGGAGGAAACAGGATTCCATTTCTGTGGTTATGAGACAAACAAATATCTTTCCCGAGTGCCGTGGTGTCATGCAAATGAGCCGGCATAACTTGCAGGACCAAACTGGAGGCCTGGGAGGCGCCCCCACCCCCGCTCCCTGCAGACTCCATGCTCCTCCCACCTGGAAGCTGGTCCTCAGGGGAACAGGATGACACAGTGGGGACAGGGACCCCTCTAGTAGCCCCACCTCTGAACAGGGTGCAGCCCAGTGTCCCTCCTGACCAGCGAGCAGGGATCCTGGAACTAGGCACAGCCCCCCTCGGGACCCCCAGCGAGGACACAGGGGGTCAGGGAAGATGTGGTGCACATGGCCATCATCAACGAGGGGCAGGCTGTCAGTGGGCACAGAGAGAGACACCCCACCAGAGCAGGGCATTCCCCGAAGGCTTCCTGGAGGAGACGGGAATCACTCTCAAAAGCGAGTAGGATTTTCCAGGTAAAGAGAAGAGAATTCCAGAGCAAGAGTCTGAGCAAGATGGGGAAGAACTGGTCAGCCACGCTCAGAGCCCCAGAGCTGTCGTCTGGGAGCTGATGGAGGAGGGCCCCCCACAAATCCTACACCGGTGAGTGGGCGAGGGGGCTGAGACGAAGGAGAGTCCGGTGAAAGACACTGATCAGAAGCCCAACGAGCCCTCCCGCCTCTCACCCAGCCTGCGGGAATGATGCAAATGGATGTGGCAGTGTTGTGGCTCCTTCCCCACCCCACCCCCTGCTGTGAGGTGGTTCTGCCCCGGGACCCCAGTTCCTGCCCTGTCCCAGAGCTGGCAGTGTGCAGGGCAGGGTGGGAGGGGCGGCCAGGGGTCCAGAGGAAGAGGAAGGCCCGAGTGCCCTCCAGCAAGGAGACCCGTTCCCCCTCACAGTTGGCAGCCACTGCGCTGGCTCCTCTCCGGGCCGCTGAGCACCTGGCACAGACAGCACGCTCAGCACACGCCTGTGCGATGGACCGCGACCGGGCGGGGGCGGGGCGATGAGCTCACTCAGCGGCTGGAAGCTCAGTCTACTCTAAGAAAATCTGCAGGTGTATTTAACAAACTGCACTGATTCACACCTCGAACATGCCCTGCAGAGCCCCCTGGAGGCGTGGACTTGGCCCTCATGGGGGCTCGGTCTGCAGAGACAGACTGACACGAGCCAGAAAACCCGACACGGTGAGACACTCACGTGTACACCCAGGCCACTCGCTGCCGGACGTGAGCGGGCCCGGCGCACAGGGCTCCCAGCACCGCTCGCTCGGGGAGGGGCCTCCCGCTCCCAGGCCAACCTTCCTCGGCACCATGAGTGTGGCAGTGGGTTTTCCAGGTCGACGTGACCCGGCCAGACGCCGACTAGCAATGGGTAAACTTGACTTCCTGAGACTGAGCACCAGAGATGACAGGAAAAAGTGCTGTCGGTTTAAAGACAGCCGGATAGAAGTTGTAGAAATAACTAATAAAAGACGCAATAATTGGAGGGAAAACGTAGTGGACAGGTCAGAGCAGACCGCACCCAGCTGGCGGGACAGTCCCTGAGCCGGAAGGCAGAGTGCAGCACGCGCCCCAAGAGACGTGACGGGCGTGAGGGACAGGTGCGGCGGGGACAGGTGGGGAAGGTGCATCTGCTCTGAGTCCCGAAGGGACTGACAGGAGGAGGCGGAGGCAGCGGGCACCAGACGCAGGGTGAGAGTTTCGGAAGCAGAAGGGAAGCGCCGGCCCGCAGAGTGTTGCCTGGACACCGCACAAACAGTTTCTAGAAAAGAAACCCACGTTTAAATCAGTCACAGTTGGACCACAGAACAAGCACGGAGAGTGTCAGCAGGAAGACATCACGGGCGGCGAGAAGGGACACCAGTGTCACTGACAGGGTGGCAACAGCCAGACTGAGGGCCGGTTTCTCGGCAGCCATGCGGACACAGATGGACAGGCAGGCGGGCACGGTGCCTCCAGCATGTGCAAAGGAAACGGAGGGGCTGCGTCCCAGGCCACCACGAGGTCGGCACGGGCGTGCTCAGGTGTGAGACAAACCCAGGGCAGCGCACTGCCACTCGGCCTGGAGCAGGCGAGCTGCGGAGGCTGCGTCGGAGACAGAGAGGCCCCGGGGTGGGGCGGGGGCGCAGAGCTGGAGGACGCCGGGGGAGCCCAGACAGAGCAAGGCCTCGAGGAACCCGAACAACAAAGGCACTGGCAGCAGCAGCACAGCAGCCCCCGATCCAGGGGTGAAAACCTACAAAATGTAAAAACTGCCAAAATGGCCAAAACAGTGCCCAGCTGCGGGGGGCGGGGGGCAGGCCTGGAAGTCAGAGCCCCCAAGACCAGGTGTTTCTGGACAGGGGGCAAGTCCACACGCTGCCTTTCACTCTCTGGGTATGAGGCCAGAGGGTTCCAGGGTGCACACTCACAGTGGCAATGCCAGGGCCGCCTAAGCAGCAGCAGCGGAAACGGGGAGTGACTCAGACAAACCCAGCACACCTGGAAGGACGCGGTGAGAGGGCCCCGGGGAGGGGGGAAGGGGGGAGAGACAGGAGGGCACGGACGGCAGCAACACGCCAGCACCCAGCGCTCTGCACGCCAGACGTGAGCGGCCCGGACTCGTCCATCCAGGGGCAGGGACGGCCCCTCCAGACTCTGAGCCGATGGCAGGTCCACAGACTCCAGGCCGCAGTCACAGGAAATCCTGCGAGACTGCAGAATGCGGGGAGGGCGGAAGAAAGGAAAACGTGTATCAGCCAAAGGTGGATTTTATAAAACTGGGATCCAGGACACTCATGTAAATGTATTTATTTACCTGCATATGCTTACTTGTTTATACATGTGTATTTATTTATATTTTATTATGTGTACACACATCTCAGCCAAACGACTTAAGATTTAAGGCAAAATGTATAGGAATAAAAAGGTCACTATAAAGCAACAAGAAGTTGAATAAGCCTGGATACATAACAACTCCAGATAAGAATGACACAGATTCAAAAACATAACCGAGAATATGCCTAATCGCACAGCATCGAAACACGAAGCTGAAACGGACGGAACTGTGCCCAGCTCCCGGTCCACGTGGGGAGCTGGAAACCGGACCGGAGAACGCAGCACAGGAGCCAGCACACTGGCCCGAGAACACACCAGTGAGCAGGAGTGAACAAACAGCGGGGAGACCAGCAAGCTGTGCAGCCGCTACGGAATGCCGAGACTCTGGCGAGACGAGAGAGGGCGGGGGAGAGAGAGAGGGAGAGAGAGAGGGAGAGAGGGAGAGAGAGAGAGGACGGCATGAATGGGCAGAGCAGCGCAGACGGTATCTGAGCAGGACGGGGAGGGGGCGAGGTCGCCGCGGGGCAGGGCTCGGGGTTGGGGGGACCCTCCCTCCTGGCAGGGCTCCCTGGGCGGCGAGGTTGCCGAGTGCCGCCACACTCCCTGCGCCTGCCGCTCTGTCTGTCTCGGGCACACCTCTGATACAGTTAGGGCACACACACGTGTCACCAGCACTCTCCGGAGCAATCAGCACTCTCCCATTTCTGACACATCGTGTCATCGCCTGTCTCCCTGCAGCAGAATGCCAGTGCCGGAGGGTGTGGTCAGTGTCCAGGGGGTCACTGTCTCGGGGTCACTGCCTCGTCTCCAAGACGAGGACACGGGGAAGGAGCTCAGCAGGTAATGAGACACCCGGCTCGGCCGACTGGAACTGCCTGAAGCCGCCCGGTGACCCGCGGCTAACTCCCAGCCGCCCTGGACGCCGACGCCCTCCATCACAGGTCTGGACGCGCCGGCACGTCCCACCCTTCGGCCCCCTCGGGCGGGGACGGCTGCGCCTGGAGGCACTGCAAGAACCTTGCCACTCACTTTCCTAAAAGCGCACCTGAAAATAATCTGCTTCTGGTAATTGCGTGTTAAGTGTGAGGCACTCAAAGACAGTTGGACCTGTTTTGCATCCTTCTAGGTGTCTTTCTGAATTAATTTTGAATTCTTAAAGGGCTTCTTGGCCATTAATTACAATTAACTCCGTCAGTTGCTCTGCTCTCTGCATCCTTGATCCGCTCCCCGGAGCCCGGTCCGTCCGCCTAATGGATGCAGCCCGTGGACGCAGCAGGGCCCTGGTGGCGAAGCAGCCAGCCCGTCCCTGGGGCACCCAGCAGCTGCCAGGAGCTGGCGTCGGGCGTGAGTCAGTCACTGCCCTGGAATTTGCCCATTGGGGTGCCAGCTTTTCACTGACAAGCATTTATACTCCCCAACAGGGTGCTTGGGAATAGAAGGGAAACCGTCATCGACAGGGTCAAGTGCCAGGGCTGGCAGGGGGAGGGCAAAGAGTCAGGGGACTGGACTGTATGTCACCAAAAAAGCATTCTTGCAACAGTTTGATGTATCGAGTGACCAGCTTCGGAGGCCACACCCGGGCGTGGGCAGAGCGAGAGCTGTCTGCCCCGGCTGGGCTGTGCTTGCCCATCGCTGACGCGTCCACGGCCCGGCGTCAGCCCAGCGCCCCCCACCCTGCGCTGCCCTGAGCCGCAGCCTCCTCACCTGGCACCAGGGAACACAGGCCTGCACACCGGGCGGCTGTCGGAACCGCTGAGCCGATGGCGTCCCAGGCAGCCCTGCGCCCTGACAGGGTGAGGGGTAGATCCCAGCCCCCTCTCGTTTCTGCCTAAGACCCAGCTCCCTCCGACCACAAGTCTGGGAAGGACAAGGCAGTCGAGACCTCTGTCACCCTCCGAGTCCTTGTCACACGTCCACAGACCAAGAGCAGCCACCCATCCGCACCTGGGGTATGGACAGAGGCTGGAGAGCCTCCTTTTCTTTCCAGTGACTATACTTTCCATTCCCAGAACTTTTCTCTGGTCCTTTCTTAAAACTGCATGTGCGATCTCTCCACATCCTGCTTCGGCCTAGAGAGTCCATCCTCCATCACACGCTAAAGCTTGAACAGTTCAAACCCTTGGGACTGCTCCCCGCCACCTGCATCTCCGGACCAAGAGTGCTCCCATGGGCCGTGCACCCTGCACTCTCACTCGGAATGCCTCCTCCGTGAGAACCGTCCTCCGGGGGCGTCCTGACGGCTGTGGGCGGCAGCCGTGTCCCCGGCCGGGCTTTCGCACTTGCCTCTGCCGGAGACCAGCAGCTTCGACCAGAGCCATACAGGTCTCTCCCGAGCCTGACACAGACTCCGCACTGCAGGGACTCCGCAGTATGAACAGGGGCTCCGTGCCGCACAGGGCTGGCATCTCCAAGCCGGGGCCACAGCACGCAGCAGGTGCCACTTGCTTGTCCCATTCCTGGAAGTGACAGCCTTGGTCAGACCTGGATTCTGGGAAGGGAGCTCCCTCCACCTCTCCCACCCCCACCGCTGGCCCTGAGCCACCGCTCACCCTCCCCACGCCGGGTGGGCCCCACCACCTCTGCTGCCGGGGACTTCCCCTCACTTTCCAGCTCTACCTGCATTTGTACCCGAAGTTTCTGTAACCCATCCTTTCTGTGCGTGTGAGCAAGGGCACCTCCTGTGTCCATCCACCTGCCACACCAACCACAACACAGAAAACACGCCATGCGTCAGGTGGGGGACGACGCTGACCCAGGGAGGCAGCGGCCTGGTCACGCGGGGGCACCGTCCAACCTCTGCTCTGGGGCGGATGTTGTGTGGTTTGGTCGGCACCACTGTTCAGTTCCCCCACCCCGGTCCCAATTCTCTGGATAAGGAATCACGGCGTGACATCAGAACTCAGAGCTAACATCGTCCTGGTGTCCACAGGAAAGGCCAGCATCAGCTCTGTCCTATACGGAACTTCGGGAAAGCTTCTGGAACTCTGGGTTTCCAGGGTGACCAGCATCCTGCCCGGAACACAGAACCGAGGACAGTCACAGAGGGAGGCAGCCCTAAATGGGAGCGAGGCTGCCCTGCCTGCTCCCCGCCTCTCACCTCTGCCAGCCCTTCCGTTAAATCGCCCTCGGAATGGGGGTCACCTCCCAGGTCAGTCCTACCGAGAGCCACCCGAGGCCGTCAGAGCGGACAGTCCTCGCCCTGGTGAAGAGAGCTGAGGCGCAAAGCAGTGTGTAGCCGCACCCCCACTTCACCGGCTGCCACCCCGCCCCACAGGTGGTGTTGGGCCGTGGGGCTGTGGGCGTGGTCAGGGTAGCGGAGGTCACGAGGGCGAGGCCTTTCTACAAAGAGGAGCCGTGGGGTCGCTGTCTCAGCCATGGGAACGCCGAGCAGACACGTGCCCCATAGACAGGACTTCTCTGCAGACAAGGCTTCTCTGCACCCTCCAGCAGTCCCAAGACTGTCCCCTCCTGGCAGCCCTGCGGGAGACAGGGCACAGCCTTACTCCTGCGGGTCTCCATGGCGATAAGAAACAGCCTCGCATGGCGGCTTTCAGAGCCGTGAGCAGCCCGGCTTGTGCATCTGAATAACCTCTCCAGCGAGGAAAGCTCTTCCCCCTCGTGTTGGGGGCGGCTGGTCAGAGACACGAAGTACAAACCACGTAACAGAGCGACAAGGGCACAGTCGCGGATGGGAAGGCGCCGGGGACAAGGTCAGGAGCGCCGGTTCCACTGCCAACTCAGCCGCGGAAGCCGGGCCTCACACGCAGCGTTCCTTCGAGAAGGCTCACACGCCGTGCCGGGGTTCAGCGGGGGGCGGTGTCCTAAGACCAAAGGTGCCGGGAGGGCACAACTCAGAGAGGCACCGGCGGGGACCACAGGGCAGGGGCGGCGGGAGAACGGCGGACGCCCAGGTCCAGCTGGGGAGAGGCCCCAGGAGGGGATGGATTGGAAGGCCCACACCCGAGCTCAGAACCTGCAGAGGCGGCAGGAAGGAGCATCGGGGAGCAGCAGCTACCACGGTTCCCCTTGGGGACAGGCAGGACCTGGGTAACAATGCCCTTCGGAACCCTGCCATGGCGGCCAGGGTGACATGGAGATGACCTCCAGAGCCGCAGCCCGGCTGGCGCCCCTGCTGGGCACTTGGGCTGCTGCAGGCCCCCAGCGGTAAGCGTTCCTTTGGTGCCCGAGACCACCCCTCCACCTGGGGTTTCGTCTTTCCAAGCAGGGAACTGAGGCTCAGAAGTACGGGGCAACATTGCACGGCCACCCCAGGACCTCTCCAGGCATCGAGAGATCGGTCCTGTGCTGCCTCCGTCTCCACGTCACCCTGAGGACCCCACAGGGTCAGGCCGCCCACAGCGGCGCGCCAGGAGCCATGGTCCCAAATTCCATTCGGCCTTCTGTGGGGCCTGTCCTTCGTGCGCTGGGGACAGACTGCACAGTGGCGAGGGCCCCAGACCCTCCGCACATCCTTCCCGTGCCTGGCCCCAGGCCCAGCCCGGCGGACAGCAGTACAGTGGCTGCCGTCTGCCCCAGCTCCCTCCCCACCCTGGAGTCCTGGGGACACGGATACCCAGAGCGCAGGCAGGACGGGTCAGCAGCTGGCTCCACGCAAAGGGCTGGCCGTGGAGGCCTCACATTGGCACCACGCCGGGGCCAGGGGCTGCACAGGGCCCAGACGGGCGCCCTGGAACCCGGGACAGCGCACCCAGGCGGAGGGACGCTGCCCTGGCGGAGGGTCAGTGGTCCAAACACACACAGACCTGAGGGTCAAAACCTGGACCAGCCCTGCGTGATAAAGATCTCGCGGATACAACTCAACTGCGCCTGAGAAGCCACACAGAGCGAGGGAGCGAGTGGGCGGTGCCCTACGTGCGTGGTGACCACGTACCTGCGCGGAGACGGGACCGCTGACACACCCGCAAGGGCGGCGCTGTGGGCGCCGGCAGCACAAAACCAAGACTGTCGGGAGCTCGAGGGAGGACCCCGGCGCACCGGCAGGGCCACGCCTTAAACGCTGGCCAAGGACAAGCGGCGGCCGCGACAGGACGTGGGCCGGGGAGTGGAGCGGAGGGGAGGGCACACCACCGGAACCGCCGCACGTCGCCACGCAGGGAGCGGGTCCTCGCCGCCCGATATTGGAGAAAATAACAATGTGTCTCGAAAAAGGATGACTCTGTTTTTAATGGTGTTTGTAATTTATGTCCTTGTTCGTAGAGAGATAATTTAGGAACGAAGGTTTGTTGTGGTTTAAAAAAATGATGTGTAGCTCAGCAAGTTTCCATCTGGTTTTTTCTTCTGCTCGATCCCCGTGTTTCTGTCGGTGCCGCCCCGTCCGCAGGTCCCGCACCTTCTGCAGATGCAGCCATCTATGGTCGCTCATTCCCAGGATGCTGAAAGAGTGTTCTGGAAGGGCCGTCACACAGGCCCTAAGTGATCACAAGTGGCCATAGTGCTGTCTCCCAGCCCGAACTGTGATCTCACTCTCCCTCAGCGAGGGGTGGCGTCTGACTCCCTGCTGTGAACTTGGGCCGCCTTCAGTGACCATTGTGATGGAGAAACACCATGTGCCTGTGACCCAAGGGCGTCGGAAGAAACCTCACAGCTGCCACCACGGTCTCCGGAGCAGCCTCTGTCCGCCCGCCTTTGGCGTGTCCCCCGGCCTGGAACAGCCGCCGTGCTGCGCCAGCCTGAGCTTCCGGAGAGACAGCCGCTTGCCAGTCCCCACAGCCCAAGCACCATGCATCTGAGTGAAGGTGCTTCTGGAAAATTCCAGTGCCCTTCCAGCCAGTCAAACCAACCACAGCCCACTGGGTCGTCCCAGCCGAGCCCTGACATCACGGAGAGACTCACGTCCCCAGTCCGAACGGACTGCAGGACCGGTGAGTGGAACAAGGTGGCCGAGCTTTGTGCCACCGTGGTCGGGGCTGTCAGGGGACGACTCTGTGACCATCTCCGAGGGGCAGGATTGCAGGTCATGTGTGGCTTGCTCTTTATACGTTGCCTGCTGATTTTTTAATGACAGGCTGCTGCTTTTATGGAAACAAGGATTTCCTCACGGAAAAGGCTCTTTCTGCTGCGCTAGGCTGCGCGCCGGAGAGCCAGCCGCACCGCGAGGAAAGCTCGGCACATCTGGGTCCCCCGTCCTGACTTTACTGAAAACCCGCTTCAGTGACAGGAGAGTGCCATCGACTGGGGGGTCTGCGCAGGGACAAGAACTGCCCACGGACTCGGTGGCGTCAGGTGCCCGACACTGACCAGGGCAGATGAGCCAGGTCGGCACGGCCTGGTCCCCCCGATAATAGTTTATGTCCCAAACCGCTTGTTGCCTGCTCGGCGGACGGACGCCTCACGCCTGTGCCAGACGGGGAAGGCTCGGCTCTGGGACGGGGCAGACGACGGGCGGGTGTGTGGCGGCCCCTCCGGGGCTGAGTGCTCTGCGCCCAGCGCTGGCTCGTCACCCTGATGGGAAACCTCTGCACTCCCAACAGCTCCCTTCAGTTAAGGCTGTTTCTTCCCCTAATCACGGAAAAGCTGTTAGAAAGTCACTTTTTAAGTAGAAAACCCATATGCCGGCACTCTAGCCTTTTAATGGGCCCAACCCCGAGACGTGGCGGAAACACCCGTAAATGGGAATCATTCTGTGAGTTCTCAGAGGGAAGGAAAGCGCCATGGACGTGTGCGCCAAGGCTCGCGTTAATGGGTCAGGAGCCTTAGAGCGCTGCTCACTAATCACCAGGGAATTTGACAAATGAACCCAAAACGAAGGCCACAAATGCAGATGGACTTGGCGGAGGCTGGAAGGCACTTCTCTGTGGGTGGGGAGAACGCCAGACACAGAGAGCTCCGAGGCAGCAGTGGTCGGGGCCACGTGTCGCCCAAAAGCTCGGCCGGGAGTCGGAGGTCCCCACTGTGTTCAGACGGCACCTCCTCCTGGTCACGAGACCTGGGGCGGGTCACACAGCCATCCTGCCGGGGCACTGAGTCCTGGGGCTGCGCTGGTGACCGCTGGACACAGTCTGTGTGTGGCTCTGAGCACACAGCCCGTCCCCCCGTGAGCCCCACCCCTCGAGCCCCGCCCCCCGTGCGCCCCGTGACATTGAGCTGCTGTGACCTGCCCTCAGCCCGCAGGGAGCGCAACCTCCGGAAGACGCCATCTCGCCCCCGCTCGGCATGTGCAGCACCGTGGGGGCCAGCTCAAAACAGGCCACGGGGGAGCGTTCACGCCACAGACATTGGTGCACACCACGAATCAGGCCTTTATTTTTATAGAGTTGTCATTAAACATTCGCCAGTCCGCCTCTGGACCCAGCAGCAGAGAGGGATGGGAGAAGCCGAGAGGGGACCACTGAGGTCAGACCACATCTCGAAGAAGAGGCATCCACTCCCTCTCCCAGCGTGGCGGGTGCCACGTGGTTTGGGGGGGGCGGGGCGGGGGCTGCAGAGTGACAGCTGGCTTTGAACTCTCCCACTGTATGAACAGGAGGCCCCAGGCGCCCGCTGGGGCGGGAGCCCTCTGACTGCCCCCCTGTCTGCCTCACCAAGGCGCCCCTCCTGCACCTCCCGGGCACCCCAGGGCCCCGAAGATGTCCAAGCAGCTGGCCCGCGGGGCGCCCCTGGCCCAGAAGGACAGGCTGTGGTGACTCGGTGGAGCCTCTGGCCCTGAACTAGGTGTTTCTCCACCAGAACGACAGGAACCAGACCCAGCAGGTGAATACCAGAGGCTCCAAGTGAACGCAGGTTGTTAAAAACCCCACAGAAGAGAGTTTAAAAGGAAAGAAAAAGCTGCATTGATCTCCCCGCCCGCGTGCCCAGGCCGAGGGGCTCGGTGCTTTTATTTTCACTGGGGAACAAGCGAGAGCAGCCCTCCGAATTAAGGAAATAACTTTGCGAACTCAAGTTTTATGCTTTCTTATTTTAGAATTATTCATTGCCTCAATAGGGCCCTCCTATACACTCAAATAAAAGCATTTTTTCTCTCCCATTTGCCAATTTTTAATGATTTTTCCCTTCTGCTTACAACAAAGCAATCATTTCAAATTAATTAAGTTTTCATTAAAATGTATTATTGTAATGTTCCAGGTACTTAATAGTGGTTCTGTTTCCGGAGAACAAGCCGGTGAGAACACTATGAATTTTGCAAGTAGGCCATTCCAGCCCAGCGCCTGCCTCCGGCACCGGGCGCGCGGGGACTCGGCGCGCAGTAGGCTCCGAACAAATGCTCGAGAGGGGAGTGAACAGTACTTATTAGCGCCATCAAGAAAGGGCGTGCGTCCTCGGAGGACTTCCAGAAGTGCGCGGCCCTCTGCACACGCCGGCCCGCTTTGCTCTCACCGCCCTCGGATGCACATCTGCAGACCCTTCTTACCGCGCGCCGAGCCAGCCGAGGCCCGGACCGGAGTCAGCCGCCGAGAACACGCGGCCGCAGGCAGAGCTGCCGGCGACCCGGGGTCTGTCCGGCCGGAGCGCACGCGGGTGTGAGGCGTGGCGGGGTGTCTCTCACGCTTGCCCCAGACCTGTGACTGCTCAGTGTGGAACGCCATTACTTTCAAGACGAACGAGGCTGATTCAACATCAGAGTCACTTCAATGTTTTAAGCAAATCACGGAGCCCTGGCTGGTGGGGCTCAGTGGACTGAGCTCTGCCTGGGACCCTACGGGTCGCCGGTTCCATTCCCTGTCCCGGCAGGTGCCCAGTAGGGGGCGCGCGAGAGGCAACCACACAAGGATGCTTCCCTCTCCTTCTCCCTCCCTTACCCTCTCTAAAAATAAATAAAATCTTAAAAAGAATATCAAAGAACTAAGTTTGACCACTAAAGGGGGAAAAAACCCCAAGTATTAGAGAGAAGCAAGCTGACGTCGGCTCCGAGGGCCACAGAGCCTTCCGCCCTGTCCTCCCGTCCACGGAGCCACGGAGCAGCGGCGCCACGGGACCGGGCGCTGCAGGCGGCGCGGGGTGGAGCGGCAGCACCGCGCATGCGCAGACACTCGCCGTCGTCCGCCGGGACAAGGAGCGGGCGTGCCACCGCGAGGTGGGAAGGGACGGCCACCTTCTGAGCTGGCGTCTTGCAGACGCGGACTCAGCACGTCCCCTCCTGGGGAGGCGTCTGGGCCCCGGACCGTTCACGCTGCACCCGCCGTGGCGGTGTGGTCAGCCGCTGGACGGAGGAAGCCGAGCTGGGGTCCTCCGCACAAAATTCAAATAAATCCTCCCTTTGTGCATTACTGAACGTGATGGTCCCCTTGCCCGAAAGCCCGCCTGTCTGCAGCACCTCACCCTCTGGAGGCTCAGCAGGCACACGGGCCGACCTGTCCCAGTCCCTGTGCTGCACGTGTCCGCCCACATCCCTGTCAGGTGGCCCCTCAGGGCTGCACCTGCAGGGCGAAGGGTGTCCCTCCAACCGCCCCGGGGATGAGACACTCCATGAGTGATGCCCCGAGCAGGTCTCAGTGCTCGCCTGCCCGCCCCGGCCCTTCGGCCAAGCCAGGTCCTCCAACCGGAGCCCACAAGCAACACGGGGGTGGCGTGGGGGGTGGGGGTGAGGCAGGGCAGACAGCCTGCATCCCTGGACCCGGCAGCGGTGGGGTCAGCTCTGCCGTGGGCTCGGCCCTCACTGTGACTCGTGCCTGGAAGCCCATTTGCAGGTCCGGAGCTGGCAGGGAAATGCACCCACGTCGTGGGCGCCCTTCACAGCGCACGTCAGCTGGTGAAGACGCCCTCAGACAGATGCCGGTCCGCACAAAGGGACAGAGACGGTCACTTTGTACTTGCAACACTGTCCCCACTGAACTGGGGCCAGGGTGGAGGGGGCTGACCCTTCCTTCCCGGGGAATGGAGCCGGGCCCAACCACAGCCTGTGGCTACCCGGGCTGTGCTTGAAGGCTTTTCAGATACAACCCCCGGAGCACCATCCACACCCGGGAAAAATACTGGAATCAGACGCCACAAACACGAGGGACGTTCGCTTTGGGAAGACACGGTGAGGAGAGCGAGAAGGCAGGCCTCAGACCTGGAGGAAAGACTTGCAGATCACCACCCACGAAAGCCTCGTGTCTGCAGTTTGTGAAAAAGAGCTATCAAAACTCAGCGATCAGAAAACAACACCCAAACTTTAAAAACATAGGCAAAAAGACTGAGCAGGCATTTCACCGAAGAAGACACCTGGGTGGCAGGTGGGCGCAGGAAAAAAGCACTGGCCACCCCCCACACCCCCACCCGTCGTTAAAGCCCCAGGGAACACCACCCCTCACCCACCGGCACCACCGAGACCAAAACAAACCAGCACCAGCAGAACCGCACCCCGAGGGCGAGTCGGGACACAGAGCCTGTAGCTGGATCTCTGCCGTAGGCACGGGGCGGCCAGGGCGGGCAGGCAGCTTCACGTAGGAAGCCCAGTGGTCTCCAGATGACCCAGCAGTCTCGGTCCTCAGTGTGAAGAAGTGACAATTCACAGACACACAAAAACCCACATGGCAGCATCTACGGCGGCCCCAACAGACACAGCCCAAGGATCCCTCAGCAGGTGAGCAGGTAAGGATACAGACAGACAGGCAGCTTCTTTTATTAAATGTTTTTAGTGTGACATTATTACAGACGCCCCCATCCCCGCACTTCGCCCGTCTCCTCCCCACCCCCTCCCCTCTGGCTGTCACCGCGGTGTCGTCCATGTCCATGGGTCTGTTTTTAGTTTGTCAGTTTATTTTCTTCATTACAACTTCTTCAGCATGGTCCAGCCCCCCAGACGCCTCCAGCAAACTGGGGAAGCCAGTTTTCTGAAATCGGCGACGACAGTACCGTGGAACACGACTCGGAAATAAAAAGTAACCAGGGCTTGACTCACCCCAGGCCTGGCTCACAGGCACTTTCTGCCGAGTCGGCGATGCCCGGCTCAAGAGGCCACCGGTACCATTCTGCGTCTGACATTCCGGAAAAGCAGAGGCCCAGGACGGAGCGCGGGCCAGGGGTGCTCGGGGCTCAGGGCAGGGAGGGGCTGGTCACGGGCAGACAGGACCAGGACCCTGGGCGGGTGGCAGCCACCCTGCACCTCCACGGGGATGCTCAAGTGACTGTCCCCCCGTCGAAACTTGTAGTTCCATCTAACAAAAAGTTCGTTTTACTGTATGTGATTTTTTTTATTTAAAAAGGGAAGAACAAACAGCCGACTCCGACCCCCAAGCTGGAGGATACTATACGAAGGAAAAACTACAGCCCCGGCTGTTAGGGCATCGTCCTGATGCACCAGGGTCGCAGGTTCCATCCCGGGCCAGGGCACATACAGGAATCCACCAACGGGGGGACATGGGGAGCAGGATGGGGGACACCTGTGACAGTGTGGACAGCAAAAAAGAATCAACCAGTGCTTCCCTGTCTCTCGAAAAACCGACACATTAAAAAATAAGAGAAAGTTACAAAGCAATCTCACGCAAAAATTCACACAGAAACACAGGAAAGGTGCCGGGCTGCCCACACAGTGCTGTGCACCGCGTCCTCACCGTGCGGGGCTCTCGTGGAGCTTCTGAAGTCGTCCGACAGAAGGAAATCCATCATCCGGGCTCCAGCCACGTGCACGCCTTTCTCTCCATCAGTGGCAAGGCAGGTGCGGGGGTTTTAAACCTCCCTGTTCCGCAGGAGAGCCCCTGAAATCGGGGCACAAACAAAGGAAGTGGATCATTCACACCAATCTAAATAATAAAACCATACAGACTCGGAATTCATCATGATGCAAAAATGCCAGTGGACTGCTAAAAGGTAATAAAAATCAATCAAACTGGTAAGAAAAAGAAAAATCTATTGTTCTGATACCCGAAAGGAACAGAAGACAAAGAACCCACAGACTCCCCTACGCAGATAAAGAATGGCATCGGGTACGACTCAGCACCCACCCAGGGCCCACGTGCTTGGCGGGAGACAGCGGGCCGCCGCCTCGCGTGATCCAGACTCTCGGAGGCTGCAGCGCCTGGGAGCCGTCTCGTCACAGTGGGCAGCCGTCCACAGGCAAGACAGACAGACAGACAAAAGAAAGCTAACGAGTAAACAAACATAAAGGCTGGATTAGGACGGAGGGGCCATAATCGTCATTAAAAACGCATGTCGCAGCTTTCCCGAGACGTGGCTCCCACGGCGTGCACCGCTCGGGTGGGTGAAGAGCCCCATCCCTTGGCTGTTAGTGCATTCAGAGCGGGACAGCGGCCACCGCGGGCTCCTGCGGGAGCCCCCCACCCGCTCCTGGACAGACACCGTCCGTCGGCCTCCAGGGACGCGCCCACTGTGGACCAGCGTCACGGTGTGGGAGGCCCCTCGTGTGCCCAGCGTCTCAGTTCCCACGCCGTCTGCAAGTAGAGAGAGAGTGCTGTCTCCTTTCCAACCAGGAGCCTTCCCTGTGCTGGGTCCGCCTCGCTGCCCGGCCAAGGAGTCCCGGCGCCCTAGTGAGCAGCAGAGGCACGAGTGGCCGTCACTACCTGGTCCCTAAACGCGGAGCAAGTCCTTCCGCCTTCCGCTCTCAGTGTGACCTTAGCCACGTGACGTCACAGAGGCCCTTCACTGGGCGAGGGATGCCTCTGCTGGTCCGAGTCTGCTGAGTGGGGTTTTTTCCTTCCCCGAGGTGTTCACTTTTCCCCAGAGGCAGTTCCTTCATCTTCCGAGAAGATGATGTAGTTTCTGCTTTTTATCTTCTGTTCTGTCAGCCACGTGTGGGACATTGATTTTTACGCGGTAAGCCGGCCTTTCGTGCTTGTGAAGAGCCCCATCGGGCCACATTCTCTCCTCTGTTCCGTATGTCGCTGAGCTGGGCAGGCTCGTGTTTTCCGAGAATTCCCGCGTCTGTGTTACATCAGCCTGCGCTCATTTTTCTTTGGACGTCACTGTGCGGTTTTGGTGTGAGGGGGACACTGGCCCCGTCAGATGAGCCGGCACATACTCCCTCCCTACACTTTTGGGGATCCAGATTTCCACGAGTCCCCACACGGAACGCCTGCCTACCTCAGTTCCCGTCAGCTGGTGCATCATGTTGCCTTTCAACAAAAAAATTAAAACATATGCTAAAAGGAAAAACAGAGGAAAGACTCGGAGAGTATGGAGATTTGTGAATAATCAGGGCCAGGCCGTAAGATGCCTGTGATGAGCCGATCAGGGGCTGTCACAGCAAGCGCAGGCGGCCGCGAGGACAGGTGGAGAAGGCGGGCAGGGAGACGGAAATGCTACGACCCGCCGGGGGTCGAGTACCGGAGCAGGGCGCCTCCGTGGGCCGACGCGGCTTAGGCGAGAAGTCCTGCGGCTGGAGGCCAGCAAAGCCGAAATCCAGAGAGAAAAGTGATGAGAAAAGACCGGAGCGCCCAGCAGCGCTGGACGACAGCGAAGGGTGTGACATGCGTGTCCCGGGGACCCCAAAAGGAGAAGAAAGAGGGAGCAGGGGACTGTTGGAGTGATGACGGCTGAGGGTTTTCTGGCATGAGTATCGGACACCAAACCGGAGCTCCGGAGTGTCCGGGCACGCCCAGGAGCACACCAGGGGTAGAGCGGGCACCGCGAGGTGACGGAGGCTTGGTTTTCCGAGCTGACGTGTCCATGGACAGCATGCAGGCTTCCACCCGGAAAGCTCTAAAGTGTGCGAGGCCGGGCCAGATGGGGCTGGAGGAAGACGTGGCCACACCCGCCCCTCCAGCCAGAGGACAGACACCGCCCCTCCACCCGCAGGGACCGGCAGAGCCGGCAGAGAATTGGGGAGGGTGTGGCTGAACTGGGGGGCTGGGGACGTGACCTGATCTGACACTCAGCGACGGCAGAGAGCACAGGCACGCAGCCTCTGAGAACACCCACTGGACGGGTCCCGGCTGGGCCGTGGAACACGCCCTAGGAAACTTAAAGACTGGAAACCATGTAAAGTATTTCCTCAAACTGAAATAGAATCAAGTCAAAAACCAGGGACACAAAGATGGCTGAAAAATCTCAAAGTATTTGAAAATTAAATAGCTTGTCTGTGACACCCAGATCATCTTCTTCACAAAAAATCTCCCAAGAAAAAAAATGTTAAATGTTTAGAACTAAACAGAAATAAAAATGCAAGCTCACGGGTACAACGGCTGCGGGTTTAAAAGGACGTCTGTGGCATTTGTGCAAACATCACGAGGGAGAAAACACAAACCCGGTCATCTAAGCCTCCGCCTCGGGAAACGGGGAAAAAATGAAGTGAAGAGCAATAGAAACATAAAGCAAGGGAAAGAAAGCAAATAACAAAATTTCGAGCAGAAATCAATGAAAGTAGAAATACGGAACCAACAGGAAAAGTCAGTAGCTTGAGGAGCCGATTCCTGGGGACTTGCTGACCCCAGCCAGGCTGACAGGAAGAGAGAGGACACCGTTGGCCGCCGTCGACGACCAGAGCGGGGCCAACGCCGCGGGCCCCACGGGCGGAAAAGAGGGATTAACGGGAATCGGGGACCACTGCGCCCACACGTGTGATGACGCAGACGGCACAGGCCAACTCCTGAGAGGAAAACCACTGAATCGCACACGGGGGGGGGGGGACACAACCTGAACCCAGACACTCAGCAAAGTGGACCGACACTCAGTGACGTCCCAGAAGAGAAAGCGCCGGGCCCAGATGGCTTCGCCGGTGAACTCTACAAACCACGGGAGCCAGCGGTGAACCCACGCCCCCAACGTCGTCCAGGACGCAGAGGCGAGGCCACGCCCTGGCTCATCCTGGGAGCTGCCCGCGGACGGCCCTGCGCTGACCTGAGAAAGACGCTGCAAGAAGCTGGGGGAGTGTGCCCCAGCACTCACCCAGGTGAGCCACCACTCACACGCGTGCAGGGAGGGCCACCGCGCAGCAGACACGGAACGGTTCTGAGAGAGCCCGACACCCGTCCGTGATACGGACTCTCGGCCCCGGAGGACGGGGCCACATTTCCGCAGCTCGACAAAGAGCATTTGCAAAGGAGCTCACGGAGGACAGACCCCGTCGTAAACTGAGACACCGGGTGCCGGCCCCCAGCACCGGGAACTGGCTCCCCTCCCGCCCCGTTCCCACGGTACTGAACATGCCCACTCAGCGCCAGACAAGAAAGGGGACGTCTGGGCACGCCGCACACCGCGTCACTCCAGCTGCAGGGCATTCCGGGAGAACTAGACGGGCAGTGTGGACACACCGCGGCTGCCAGGGGTCGGGGGAGGGAGGGAGGCCGAGGGGGCAGAGGACGGGATTCCGGGGCGGGAACCCCTCTGTGTGAGGTGGAGGGCGGCGTGCGTCAGTGTGCGATCATCGCGGCCCACGGAACGAGCGACACAGCACACCTGCGCGCCGCCCGCGGACCTCAGCCAGTCACGACGCACCTGCTCGGCGCGTCAGCCCTGACGACCTGGCCCCCACGACGCCGGCGAAGGAAGTGGGGAGGACGCGGCCGAGGTTCGGAGGAAGAAACTCTTCATACCGCCGGCTCAGTTTTCTGTTAAACTAAAGCTGGTCTAAAAAATAGAACCTATTATTATTATTATTTTTTAAAGAACACAGACAGGACACACAGAACCACAAGATGAAATGGGACGCTCCCTGAGCTCCTGCGAGGGGCGATGTCCTTTCTGCGAAGCCAGCATGGACTTCTGTCACACCGACCAACACCCAGTGGGATGCACAGGACCCTGGCAGGCTCACCCTAGAATTCTCCGGGGAACACGGAGCCCCAGGACTGGCTGAGAAAATGTGGAAGCACAAAACAAGGGGGGGCTTCGTCCCCCAAAGGGCAGAGCAGCGCGAGGCGACTGGTGCTGGCACAGGGACAGAGAAACGAGCCGGTGGCAGGGGACACGGCACACAGAAGAAATCTGACATGAACAGAGTGACATTAGAATCAGCAGGCGGGAGCCCCCTCTGGTCCCAGCACCTGGGAGTGACGAAAGTGCCGAGCCCCCTGGTGGAGGGGAGCCCCTGCCCCGCGCCCCTCATTCTTCAAGGCTGGGTGAGAGCATCCTGGGGTCCACGTGCCCTGTCTCCACCAGAAACTCAGGACCCTTCTCCAGAGGAAGACGGCGAGACCCGAGGCCTGAGAGGGTTTCTGCCATTTTCCACAGACCACGCCCAGCGTGCAATGCACTTCAGCCGGGCGTGCGCACAGCAGGGCACAGCACGGAGCAGTCGGGGCTGAGTGATTTACTCTGTGACGGCCCCTGGCGCGAGTGTGCACAGAAAACAAATCCGAGCCCGAGGCACTCCTGCCGAGTGCGGGGCTGGAGGCTGGGCTGAGATTCTTCCTGGCAGCAGCGGCCTGTTTCTGCAGTTCCGAAAACCCGCTCTCCGCCGATCCCGCGGGCAGGCCAGGCTGCAGGGTGCGTGTGAGCGTTCCTGTCCCGCTCCCCCCCCCTCTGCCGGCTTCCTCGCCAGCACCACGCCGGGGCCCTAAGAGCCACCGTGTTGTGTGCCGTCTCTGACCACGTCACGCTGAGCCTCCGACACCAGCGCTTTCGAGGTTCGAATAAATCTCCTCAGAGAAGCCCCGCTGTGGACAGAATCCAACACCCTCCTCCGGCTGGGGCTCCCCAGCCTCCCCAGCCCCGCCGGGCTGCACGCCACACGAGAGGGAGAACGTGGGCTAGGCCGGGACACCCGAGGCTGCGCCTCCGCTCGGCGGCCCGCTCTGCCGGGGAAACGAGCTATCAGCGACCGTGGGGGACACGCGGCTGCACCCAGCACCCCTTTACTGGGGTGAAAGGAGAATGGGGCACGTTCATAAGAAGATGTGGGAGAGTACCTGCAGGACCTCAAGGCAGAGATTCCCTGACAACACGTGTGAGTGTGCACTCACGCACAAGATGAGGAGGCGAATTCCGCTCACCACAAAGAGAGCACGGAGCGGGTCGCAGCAGGGGGCGTCCTCTCCGGTGACGCGCTGACCAGGTGTCAGCCCTGAGTGCATGAACATACGCAGGGGCACGTCGCCGGACAGACACCGCGGTGGCCACCGCGTCGGTCTGAGCCCCGGAGCAGAGCCTGCAGGGCACGGGCATCAGGCATTCTGAGCCGTTGGCTCACAGTTGGGGGGCTGGCACCCCGACATCTGCTGGGCGTGGG
>PVIA01015883.1:0-21015 GCA_004024845.1 Tonatia bakeri | reverse complement strand
TGAAAATGATCCAGGAAGACACGGGTGGTCATAAGGATTGATTACTAACTGGTTTCATCAATGTCCTTCTGCTAACTCGTCTGCTTTGTGATTTTTTTCTGCAATGAAGCTGAGTTATTATTATTATTGTTATTTTGACAATGTGAAAATGGCAGGAAGTAGGCGCAGGAGAAGGAGGTGATACACAGTACTTAAATCCAGGAAAACAACCAAGGACAGCAAAATGCCATTTGCAGCTCATCCAGCTGGCCAAGACACACACACACACACTCACACACACACACGATTACAGTTACCAGGAGCCTATGAAGGGGAAATGGGCATACTCTTTTTTACTAGCTGTGCTGGTGGGCATGAATGCAAGTCGGTACAACACTCATGAAGGGGTCTTTTGGCAACAGACAGGAAAAGTGTTTAAAATGTCCATGGGTGGATCCTGCAAGTCCGCAGTTAATATGACTGCCTGGTATGCCAGCAAAGATTTGGCTTGACAAGGAAGGAGTCGCTCATCAGAGTATGCAGTGTTGCGTTTCAACATAGGGAAAGAGCTAGGCACCGCCTGAATGTCCAACAATGTGGGAATGGTTACAGAAATGTTAAGATCCATCGATACACTCTGCAGGCACTGAATATGACATTTCGGGGAGCCTGTTGAATGCCATGGAAAGAAGTTCAGTGGGTTGATTTTTGTTTGGTTTTAGTTTGTGAAAACGCATGTTCAGAAACACCACATACATGAACCAGTCTATAAGAGTGTGTTAAAAGGGAAGGAGCGGTGGGGGGTGAGAATGGGGAGGGGAGGGAGGGAGAGAAGACAGCCTGGAAAAACAGCACACCAAAAAGGTACAGGTAGTTGTCTCTGGGTAGCAGGATAAGGGGCAGCAAGTACTCTCTTGGCTTCCCCTCACCTGATTTCCTTCTCCTTTTTGATGTTTCTACCATGAAATGGTATCACCTGTGCAGTAAACAAAGAGAGAAGGTGCTTTCTAAAACCAAACCAGGAGGAGAGGAGGCAGCGTCTAATTTATCAAATGGCACAGAGTAGCAAGATTATTCACAATGCCCTTGGTGGGTGTGGGGGGGAGGAAAGGAAAGAGAAGAGAAGATAGAGGGTGGAAGGGAGGGCAGGAGAGAGAGGAAGAAGGGGGGAAGGAGACAGAGAGAGAAAGAGAGGGAAAGAGAGAGGGAGGGAGGGAGGGAGAGAGAGAGAGCACGCGAGCGAGAGCGCTGCACTCTCAATACAATACACTGCTGGTGGGTTAGGGGGACAAAGAGCGGGTTGTAAACCGGGTCGGAGCCAAGGTTTGGCTCTGCTGGCTGGCTCGCTCCTGGGATGTCTTCATCGCAGGGTGGCCTCCTCGTCGGTGTCTTCCTCGAAATCTCTGACGTCGGCACTGGTGGACTGCCTGGCCCAAGCTCCCCTTTCAGCCTCTCGTTCTTTATGGGACTTGAATCTCCCAACGAAGATTTTCCGGTAGTTCAGGAACATGCCATTCATTGCATCTATGGCCCGCTCAGCGGACTCCCGCTTCTGGAAGTGCACGAAACCGTAGCCCTTGGGCCCCTTTTCGTCGCAGGCCACTTTGCAGGAGAGGATGTTGCCGAACGCCGAGAAGATGTTGTACAGAGCCTTGTTGTCGATGGTCTTGCCCAGGTTCTTGATGAAGACGTTGCCCACCCCGCTCTTGCGCAGCGAGGGGTCCCGCTGGGACCACATGATGCGCACTGGCCTGCCCTTGATGACATCAAAGTTCAGGGTCTCCAGGGCCCTCTTGGCATCCACCGGTTGCTGGTAGTTGACATATGCGTAGCCCAAGGAGCGGCGGGTGATCTTGTCTCTGCAAATGCGGATAGAGAGGATAGGCCCTGCGGGGCTGAACTTCTCGTACAGCATTGCCTCTGTCACTTCAGGGTGCAGGTCTCCTACGTACAATGAGGCCATAGGAAAGTCTGGGCTCTCTTCGGAGCCTCCGCCCGTCTCCACATCCGCGGTGGCTGCAGCTGCAGCCGCCGCCGCCGCCGCCGCCGCCGCCGCCGCCGCCACCGCCGCCGCCACCGCCTCCGCCTCCGCCTCAGCGTCCCAATCCTCAGCAGCATCCTTCTCGTCCCGCGCGGGCGCCTCAGCCTCTGCTGCTGTAGAGGCTTCGTGGGCACTGGCCTCCACCACCGCCAGGGTTGCTGCCACCAGAGCGGCCTCCGCCTCCTCCCTGGCCAGGGCGGCTGCCGCCTCCCCCAGGGTGGCCTCTGCTGCTGCCTCCTCTACTGAGGCTTCGGCCTCTACCTCAGTCTCCACTTCTGCTTCCGTCTCTGCTACCGACGCCTCCGCCACCGCCTCTGCCACGGTCGCCGCCGCAGCCTCTGCCGCCGCTGCAGCCGCTGCCGCCACCGCTGCCGCCACTGTTGCAGCTGTCGCCACGGTCGCGGGTGCTGCCGGGCCGCTGCCGCGACCTCCCTTCCCGAAATCTGGTGGGGGTGTGTGGAGAGGCGGGAGAGGGCAGCAGGGCTGGTGGGCGCCGGAGTCCGGGAAGGGAGCGTGCTGGGGCAGGGGACCCTGGGCCAGCAGACCTGGCGAGCCCAAGTCACCTGGGATGGCAAGCACTGCCAGGAGCTCGCCTTTGCGAGTCGCCGCAGCCTCCAGTTTACTGCTGCCGCTGCTCAGTCGTGGGCAAGCGTGCGGGGCGCTGGAGGGCGGCGCGTGGTGGGGGGCAGGGGGTGTTGGCGTCTGCGGTCCGGGCAGCTGGGAAGGCTTCTGTCTCTTTGGTTCCCCCTGTGGCTGCTGCGGGGCTGCGGGCGGTGGGAGGGGGCAGGACCGGGAAGCTTGGGTTGAGGGTGACGTGGGTGTGAGTTCTCAGCCTCTCAGGTTGCCTGAATGTTATAAAGAAGCAGCAGGGAAAGGGCTCCATGGTGCACTGAGGAAATACAGGGTCGGTTTCGGGTGTTTTGTGTTATCCCTCCTCACCCCATAGAACATTTAAGTGATTGGATCAACTACGTTGTATGGGGGGTGGGGGTGGCATTGTGAATACACTTGCCTGGCCTGAACAAAGCCAAGCAAAACGTTTTTTCTCACATTCAGGTGGGCTCTTCCCACCTCAACGTGCACACACACTCTCCAACATCACTGCCACCAAGGAAACAACTCCTTTTTGGAGTGGGAGCTGGGGCAAGTGAGACAAGCGCTCCTGCAGTCTGCTGACCCATTTTCTCAAAGATCCCCCCGCCCTTCCCCAGCTCTTTGCCTCCTCTGCAACGCTTGCAAAAGAGGGAATAGAGAACACAAGAGCATGTATTCATATATTCATAATGCCACACCACAAGTATCTGTGGAGCAGGTTGCATGTTGGTCCTTGAGGCTGCAGGGCCCTGGGAGGCAGAAGGACACAGTCTCGTTTTGAGCTTGTCCTTGGGAGCACACAGTCTGGACTGGAAACCCTGCCCTTGCTCCACACTATGAGAGACCTGGGGACCTAGGTCCTTCAGCCCTCCAACTCCTGCCACTCCCCAGTTTCAACAAATGCAGCCCTGAAGGGGAGGAAGCAGGAGCCCCCTGGCCACACTGCTTGCTATCTTCACTGATAACCTGGAGAAAGATGAACCAAGGAATGGGGACATGGCTTGGTCCACAGCAGGTGCTTCCTTGCTCTTGGCTCTGTCCTCAAGGTGCTGAGGTTCCCAACACAAACCGGGGAATGCACATCCATATCCAAAGTGAAACTCAACCCTGAAATTGCTCTAGAATGGGGTGCCTGGTCGCAGTTCACCAGCTAGTATTTATGGAAGCCTCATCAAGTATTTGGCACTGGGGACTAGGGGACAAGCCATGTGATAAGTGAGCACTGTGTGTTGCTGTGTTGGAGCTGTGGGGTGGGGTAAGAGAAGGTGAGCAGTGTGTGCTGTGGGGGCACAGACACCACACAGGGCCAAATGCTGAGGGGACAAGCAAGTGAGCAACCATTGGAGTAGCGTGTAACAGAGACTAGAGTCCCACTTCCTCTAGAAAGGGGAACCCAGCCACTAACTCTTCCTGGTAGGAGCCAAGCAAGGCTGCACAGAAGGTGAAACCCCAAAGGTGAGCACTGAAAGGTGAGTAGCAGTCTACCATGTTGTGGCAGGAGGGAAGGCATTCCAGACAAACAGATCACACTGTGTCCAAGACCCTGTGGCATGCTGGCACACGCATGGTCATTTATGTTCATGCCTAAAATCTGCACTGGACAGAGCTCATGGTCTCCAGAGGCCCTGTGGTATGAGATGGAGCTGGAAGGTGTGGGGCCCTGAAAAGCAAGGGACAGTGCTTGGACTCCATACCCAAGCCAACACGCACCACCTAGCATGTTCAAGGAGGGAATCAGTATGATCACATCTTCAGAAAGGGTGCAAATTGAACATCAATGCAGAAAGTAGCTAGGACAGCAGATCTTAAAAATTCTCATCACAAGGGGGGAAATGTGTGGCTATGTGAGGTGATGGATAACTAAACTAATTCTGGTAGTCACTTCACAGTATATACATGTATCGAATCATTATGCTCTATGCCTTACAATTAAACAGTGTTATAGGTCAATTATATCTCGATAAAATGAGGGGGCATCAATACACATAGAGATGCATGTGTGCCCCCACCCCTACACACACAACTGACTGAGAGTTGATAGAACAAAAAGAAGACAGTCGGATGTGGCCAGTTCCTGTGAAGAGTCAGAACAACCCTTGCCTTTGTCCTTCCTTTCCTTCCATAAATAGGGGTTTGAGGCTCAACGTGAGCCTGGCATTGAACTGTGGGCTGGAGTGGGGGTCAGATATAAAAAAAAAAATCATCAAACCATAGTGCCTTCCCTCAGGGCGTCTCAGTCCACTAAAGCTCAGGCTGCCCATATACATAAAACAGAAATGCCAGCAAGAGGGCTGCAGGTGCTGTGTGATTGGACTAGAGTGGCTAGGGAAGTCTGTGGGAACAGCACACATTCTCTTTTCCTCCTCACTCCCATCCATGCACCACCTTCTTTGGATAAATAAAGCTGTTTTCTGTGATGGTAGTATTGGCTGGATCTGGGGAGTTGCACATGATAGAACCACCCTAAACCTGTGGAACTGAGTCACTGTGGAGTGTCAGGCAGTAAGAACTTTCCCATCACTGCCTGGAACGCAACCCAAGATGGCTGAGAAGCAGACACACGGACAGGTACCTCATGACTTTGCAAAGTCCAGCCCTCTGCCCCTAGACAAGGCTAGCGCCAGCAAAGGGAAAGGACAGACACTTAGGAAAAGCCTGTTGTACAGCTGGTGCCTGACCAAAGTGATCACTGTCACTGCTGTTAGGAGCCATCTCTGGGGGAAAGGGGTCTAGGTAACTTGTATGCAGGAGGTAGATCAGCTGTACCTCACCATACCAGGTAGCCATCCGAAGAGGGACCAGAAGAGGCATAGGCTAAGGGGCAAGCCATGATTGCTAGGGGTTAGGGGATGTGGGGATGATGACAAGAACTTTCTGGCCCATTGTTAGGGAACAGAAATGACAAGGGCGGGGGTGGGGGAGGCAATTCAAGGACCAGGACTCAACAAGATTTCCTTCCTTGGCTTTGACTTACAGCCCACAGAGCCAACGGAGATCAGTGGAACAGCAGGGTGGGGAGAGGTTCTGGGAAGTCATGCTGTGGCCAGCAAATCGCCAAACCTGTCAATCCTGAAGACAGTCCCTAAGCCCCTGAATCTCCAGCAACAGAAACAGGGCTACTCAAGTGACAAGGAGAGCAGCTAAGGCGCTGCTCTCCAAGTCCTTTCTCCCAGACGTCATCGCCATGGGATTCCCTCATTCTTTGTCCCCCCCACCCCTTAATCGCTGGCCATCTTCAATCAAAAGTGGTCTGACTAGTAGGCACTGTGACAGAGGCAAAAATGAAGAGCCCCGTGGAGCTTCAGTGGAGGGAGGGAGAGGTCCCTTTCTTGTGGGAGGAAGTGTTATTCATTCCACTCACTCAGTGACTCCACAAGTATTTATGGAGAACCTACAGTGTACCAGGCATTCTTTTGCTCAGAGGGTCTCTGCACTCAGGAACTTTATCTTCTGGTGGGGACAACAGGCAAATAAACACATCAGGAAATGTAGACGTACCTAAAGGTTCCTACAAATGCCCTCAGAGAAATAAACAAGATTACTTGGTACATGTTATCTAGTACCCAAGAGAAGTGTCAAACTTCCGGGATGGCCTTTCTGAGCACAATGAAATGTGGCCAGTTCTGCTAGGAACCAGGAAAAAACCTGCCCAGCAAGGAAGCCTGCAATTCCCTTGGCTCTGTGGCAGAAAAGAGGGGCACCGGAGGGGCAGAAAAGATGCCAGTGTGGCTGGAGCCCAGTGAAAGAGGAGATGGAGGAAACAGAGGAAGGTGCAGAGGTGGGAAAGAGCCATGACGAAGAGTTTGGTTTTTACTCAAAGTGCTCTGGGGAGCCAGAGAGAGAGGGCGGAATCAAGGGAGAGCCACGATCTAATTATAGTCAATAGTTTCCTCTGGCCGCTCTCTGTGGATCATATTACCAGTGGGCAGGACACAAAGGAAAGGAGGGAGACCAGTTTGGTCTTATTTGAAGGACTATGCCCTGAGCCCTTCTCCCAAATGGCTTTTATTGGGAATGGTATGTGTAGGCGTATACATCATACATGCATAGCTCATCAATCAATGTCAAAAGGCTGTAGTCATACAAAAACAGGTATTATGTATAGACAACAACTGAAGGAACACAGAGATTTGTCATAGGTCAGGGTCTGTTAGTCATGCTGACGCCAGAGGGTCTTTAAGACGTGTTTCATGAGGTAAGGACTTTGCTCCTTATGCCTTGAACTTAAACATCCGGTTTGTATTAACAGGGTTTATCACTGGGCAAAGCAGGCCTCACAGGATAAAACGTACATTTCAGGCCTGGTTCCCACGGGACCCCTCGGTGTTAGAGTCGGGTCATGGCCTGCCACCTGCGTTTTTACCTGCTTTTCCAGGGAGACTTAGTAGCCCCTTTCAGGGCTTGCTCTTGAGGGGCTACCATCTCCAAAACCACACAGAGTGGTCCCCAACATCTCCCGGTTTTGTTTGTTATGGCAGATGTGGTGGTAAGTCCGATGAAGCTACTTGCTCTCTGTGTATACGATCCCTGGAAAGGCACAAAAGACCACAGTGATTAGAAGGCATCCCATGGCTCCCATGACCCAGACATGTGAATTTAGTCCTTTAAACCAAGTCTTTGGATCGAGCCATTGTTAAGTTGTCACGCAGGGTCTGAAAGACCTCCTTCTCAGTGAGTTGCTTAATGTCCCGAAGTTAAGGACGTAGCTCAAGAAGGAGTTGATCGGTTTGTCCCTTGATATTGGGAGAAAAGGCCCCGCACAAGCAATGTTGGACTTCCTCCCATGAGTGCTGACTGGAGTTCCACTTCAGGGGGGTGACACACAGCTCAGAGCAGCCTGGATCACAAGTGAGTTGTTGGCGAGTGACAAGAGCATCTTCGTCATCCATGCTATTTCTTCCTGGATCGAGGGAGTCCAATGGAATGGAGGTGGGTCGTGGAGCCGGGTAGCCTTTTCTATGATATGGCTTCACCCTCTTCACCGGCAGCTCTAAGGGTCCCTCTGGAGAGGAGACACAAGCATATCCTCTTCCCCAAGTTAGTAAATCAACAGTTCCTTTGTGGCTGGTGAGGGAGGAAAAGTCATTCTATGATTTCAAATTTGGGGGTTAACTGTCTAGTGTGAATTGCTTGAGCGACGCCTCAGTGAGGTTAATTGGGCATCTCCTGTTCTATCAGCTTTAAGCCCTTAACCAAGAGATTAGGCAGGGCGGTTCCCAACACTTGGCTGCCAGCAGACAGGTAGCAGTGCGAAGGAGGCTCCAAGGGGTGACTGAAAATCAGCCTGAGTTTTAAAAGTGTCATTTTGTCCCCACTGCTTGGAAAGACAGGCCCCCTGTTATTTCTGCAAGTTGTAATGGGTTTGGGCAGCGAGTTAATTGCCCTGTTGTTCTCAGGACCTGGTAGCTTCCAGGTCTAGAATGTGCAGTGTTTCAAAAACTTAGATGCTTACTTTCCTCCTTATTTCTTTTCTACTTCTAATTCCCTTCTTTAGTTATTTACCCCAATGTCCTTCTTTCCCATGCTACACATGAATGTGGCATATATCCTTTTCCTTTATTCCTTCTTACCCATCTCCTTCACAATCCTTCACTTTCTTAATTCCTTCTTTCTCTTTCTTTTCTTCTGCTTTCTTAATTCATTCTTTTTCTCTTTTTTCTTCTTCCTTCTACACAATCCTCCTTCAACTTGCACAGACCATATTTGACTTACACAGACCCTCTTTAACTTACACAATCCTTCTTCAACTTTTCTAGCCCATTTTAGTTTGCCCTTTTAACTCATCCAGACATAACCAACTTTAGAATAACCCACATTCGATTCTATTTTTTCAAGATACAATGCCATAATTTATACTTTTCATTACGAAAACCATATATTTCTCCTAATTTAATTAAAATTCTCAACTTTGAGTGATAACCAAAAGTAAGTAATTAGCATGCTTTAGATTGATAAATTTATAAACACATTTCATAACTTTCAGAAACAGTTTTTTTTCCCTACTGGCAAATACACTTACATTTTTTTATTCTTGGTGATTACTGCATTCCTTGAGTGTGTCAAAGTGAGCTATCTCTTACCTAGTGCCCTTGACAACTTTAGGGAGGCTGGGGAAGAGGGAGGGAGGAGACACCAGGCATAGCACGGCCTGTTCCCAGGACTGAAGCAGTTCCTGGGCCTCCAGAAGGAGGATTCAGAGTGTTAAAAAGACACATTTTGTCATTGTTTTTCTCCCTGAGCTTTTTACTGCCTGAGAGGGGAGCGAGATCTTTTTCCCTCTTTCAACAGTCAATTTAAATTCTTTCTGAGTAGAATCCTTATGATGTAGCAACATTAGAGACCTCATGTCATTTACCAGAGGTTTAGCAAAACATTTAGAGACTGGGACTGAGCTATTCCCTTCAAAACAGAAACAAAAATAAAACCTAAAGCAAAGACAAAATTCAAGCAAACCAACATCTTCAAATTAAATCCTCTAAAAGGAGGGAATGAGACACTGGCCTTAGACTCTTATCTCACGCCACCTGGTACTACAACTGACCCTGACAAGATCTAAATGGCATGAAGCCCAAATAGCAGAGACGGTATTTGACACTGACCAGTAGAGTGAGTAGCCGTTAAAGGTCCAAAAGGCAAAGCCCAAACAGCAGAAGCAGAAGATTCTAGGGTTATACAAAACAACAAAGATCAAACCAAGTTTCCCAAAAGATAAGAAAGCAAGCAGCCCTAGCTCCGCCTAAGTAGTTCTGTAAGCCTCTTCTGCCTAGTATGTCTGGACGTGGAGGGAGGAGAGAAGACGAAACTGAAAGCAAAGCGGCCACAAGAGAGGTGGCCCTGGAAGAAATCCCCTTTCCCTTATCTTAGACACACCCGCGGCATAACCCAAAACCTCTCGGTGCCACTGTCCCTTACATGGGATAAAAGGCACCAAATCCCATCTGTCTAGGTGTGCCTAGGTGCGCCGTGATGGCTTGTAGCCTCTGTCCCTGTTCGGGCGCCAGACGTGGGGGAACTCCATTCCATGAAGCTCTCCTGGCTGCTGCGGATGAGAATAAATCGTCCTGGACACAACCTTGCTGTTCCAGCAGGAAAGGGGGTGGCGATGCCCTCTAGTGGAGAATGCCCTGAGCCCTTCTCCCAAATGGCTTTTATTGGGAATGGTATGTGTAGGCGTATACATCATACATGCATAGCTCATCAATCAATGTCAAAAGGCTGTAGTCATACAAAAACAGGTATTATGTATAGACAACAACTGAAGGAACACAGAGATTTGTCATAGGTCAGGGTCTGTTAGTCATGCTGACGCCAGAGGGTCTTTAAGACGTGTTTCATGAGGTAAGGACTTTGCTCCTTATGCCTTGAACTTAAACATCCGGTTTGTATTAACAGGGTTTATCACTGGGCAAAGCAGGCCTCACAGGATAAAACGTACATTTCAGGCCTGGTTCCCACGGGACCCCTCGGTGTTAGAGTCGGGTCATGGCCTGCCACCTGCGTTTTTACCTGCTTTTCCAGGGAGACTTAGTAGCCCCCTTCAGGGCTTGCTCTTGAGGGGCTACCATCTCCGGAACCACACAGAGCGATCCCCAACACACAACATTTAAAAATACAATTAGAATTGCAAATTAAAACATTATATTAGGACATTTTAGACTTCGAAAAATTTTTATATCATTTTTGTTTTAATGGCAATAATATATGCATACAAATCAATATTATTATTATTATTATTATTATTTGTTAGTGGACAATACTTCCCTTGTAATTTTGGCATATCAAATATGATTAATTCATTTAATTTCTCCCTATTATAGAGAGACAGGTTTCCTTTGAATGTTCCAGGGATCCTTCTGGTAAATCAAGACTAATTTTGATGTTTTGGAAGGTTTGTCAAATATATCTTCACATATTTAGTGCTCCTATCTTGGGTATGTAAATGTTTACTGAGGGTGTGCCCTCTTGTTGGATTGTTCCCTTTATCATTATGTAGTAACCTTCTTTGTCTCTTACTATAGTCTTGATTTTAAAGTCTGTTTTATAAGATATATGTACTGCTACCCCAGCTTTCTTTTCTTTTCCACTTGCATGAAATATCTTTTAATTTATATATTATTAAAATTTTTCGAAGTCTAAAATGTCCTAATATAATGTTTTAATTTGCAATTCTAATTGTATTTTTAAATGTTGTGTGTTGGGGATCGCTCTGTGTGGTTCCGGAGATGGTAGCCCCTCAAGAGCAAGCCCTGAAGGGGGCTACTAAGTCTCCCTGGAAAAGCAGGTAAAAACGCAGGTGGCAGGCCATGACCCGACTCTAACACCGAGGGGTCCCGTGGGAACCAGGCCTGAAATGTACGTTTTATCCTGTGAGGCCTGCTTTGCCCAGTGATAAACCCTGTTAATACAAACCGGATGTTTAAGTTCAAGGCATAAGGAGCAAAGTCCTTACCTCATGAAACACGTCTTAAAGACCCTCTGGCGTCAGCATGACTAACAGACCCTGACCTATGACAAATCTCTGTGTTCCTTCAGTTGTTGTCTATACATAATACCTGTTTTTGTATGACTACAGCCTTTTGACATTGATTGATGAGCTATGCATGTATGATGTATACGCCTACACATACCATTCCCAATAAAAGCCATTTGGGAGAAGGGCTCAGGGCATTCTCCACTAGAGGGCATCGCCACCCCCTTTCCTGCTGGAACAGCAAGGTTGTGTCCAGGACGATTTATTCTCATCCGCAGCAGCCAGGAGAGCTTCATGGAATGGAGTTCCCCCACGTCTGGCGCCCGAACAGGGACAGAGGCTACAAGCCATCACGGCGCACCTAGGCACACCTAGACAGATGGGATTTGGTGCCTTTTATCCCATGTAAGGGACAGTGGCACCGAGAGGTTTTGGGTTATGCCGCGGGTGTGTCTAAGATAAGGGAAAGGGGATTTCTTCCAGGGCCACCTCTCTTGTGGCCGCTTTGCTTTCAGTTTCGTCTTCTCTCCTCCCTCCACGTCCAGACATACTAGGCAGAAGAGGCTTACAGAACTACTTAGGCGGAGCTAGGGCTGCTTGCTTTCTTATCTTTTGGGAAACTTGGTTTGATCTTTGTTGTTTTGTATAACCCTAGAATCTTCTGCTTCTGCTGTTTGGGCTTTGCCTTTTGGACCTTTAACGGCTACTCACTCTACTGGTCAGTGTCAAATACCGTCTCTGCTATTTGGGCTTCATGCCATTTAGATCTTGTCAGGGTCAGTTGTAGTACCAGGTGGCGTGAGATAAGAGTCTAAGGCCAGTGTCTCATTCCCTCCTTTTAGAGGATTTAATTTGAAGATGTTGGTTTGCTTGAATTTTGTCTTTGCTTTAGGTTTTATTTTTGTTTCTGTTTTGAAGGGAATAGCTCAGTCCCAGTCTCTAAATGTTTTGCTAAACCTCTGGTAAATGACATGAGGTCTCTAATGTTGCTACATCATAAGGATTCTACTCAGAAAGAATTTAAATTGACTGTTGAAAGAGGGAAAAAGATCTCGCTCCCCTCTCAGGCAGTAAAAAGCTCAGGGAGAAAAACAATGACAAAATGTGTCTTTTTAACACTCTGAATCCTCCTTCTGGAGGCCCAGGAACTGCTTCAGTCCTGGGAACAGGCCGTGCTATGCCTGGTGTCTCCTCCCTCCCTCTTCCCCAGCCTCCCTAAAGTTGTCAAGGGCACTAGGTAAGAGATAGCTCACTTTGACACACTCAAGGAATGCAGTAATCACCAAGAATAAAAAAATGTAAGTGTATTTGCCAGTAGGGAAAAAAAACTGTTTCTGAAAGTTATGAAATGTGTTTATAAATTTATCAATCTAAAGCATGCTAATTACTTACTTTTGGTTATCACTCAAAGTTGAGAATTTTAATTAAATTAGGAGAAATATATGGTTTTCGTAATGAAAAGTATAAATTATGGCATTGTATCTTGAAAAAATAGAATCGAATGTGGGTTATTCTAAAGTTGGTTATGTCTGGATGAGTTAAAAGGGCAAACTAAAATGGGCTAGAAAAGTTGAAGAAGGATTGTGTAAGTTAAAGAGGGTCTGTGTAAGTCAAATATGGTCTGTGCAAGTTGAAGGAGGATTGTGTAGAAGGAAGAAGAAAAAAGAGAAAAAGAATGAATTAAGAAAGCAGAAGAAAAGAAAGAGAAAGAAGGAATTAAGAAAGTGAAGGATTGTGAAGGAGATGGGTAAGAAGGAATAAAGGAAAAGGATATATGCCACATTCATGTGTAGCATGGGAAAGAAGGACATTGGGGTAAATAACTAAAGAAGGGAATTAGAAGTAGAAAAGAAATAAGGAGGAAAGTAAGCATCTAAGTTTTTGAAACACTGCACATTCTAGACCTGGAAGCTACCAGGTCCTGAGAACAACAGGGCAATTAACTCGCTGCCCAAACCCATTACAACTTGCAGAAATAACAGGGGGCCTGTCTTTCCAAGCAGTGGGGACAAAATGACACTTTTAAAACTCAGGCTGATTTTCAGTCACCCCTTGGAGCCTCCTTCGCACTGCTACCTGTCTGCTGGCAGCCAAGTGTTGGGAACCGCCCTGCCTAATCTCTTGGTTAAGGGCTTAAAGCTGATAGAACAGGAGATGCCCAATTAACCTCACTGAGGCGTCGCTCAAGCAATTCACACTAGACAGTTAACCCCCAAATTTGAAATCATAGAATGACTTTTCCTCCCTCACCAGCCACAAAGGAACTGTTGATTTACTAACTTGGGGAAGAGGATATGCTTGTGTCTCCTCTCCAGAGGGACCCTTAGAGCTGCCGGTGAAGAGGGTGAAGCCATATCATAGAAAAGGCTACCCGGCTCCACGACCCACCTCCATTCCATTGGACTCCCTCGATCCAGGAAGAAATAGCATGGATGACGAAGATGCTCTTGTCACTCGCCAACAACTCACTTGTGATCCAGGCTGCTCTGAGCTGTGTGTCACCCCCCTGAAGTGGAACTCCAGTCAGCACTCATGGGAGGAAGTCCAACATTGCTTGTGCGGGGCCTTTTCTCCCAATATCAAGGGACAAACCGATCAACTCCTTCTTGAGCTACGTCCTTAACTTCGGGACATTAAGCAACTCACTGAGAAGGAGGTCTTTCAGACCCTGCGTGACAACTTAACAATGGCTCGATCCAAAGACTTGGTTTAAAGGACTAAATTCACATGTCTGGGTCATGGGAGCCATGGGATGCCTTCTAATCACTGTGGTCTTTTGTGCCTTTCCAGGGATCGTATACACAGAGAGCAAGTAGCTTCATCGGACTTACCACCACATCTGCCATAACAAACAAAACCGGGAGATGTTGGGGACCACTCTGTGTGGTTTTGGAGATGGTAGCCCCTCAAGAGCAAGCCCTGAAAGGGGCTACTAAGTCTCCCTGGAAAAGCAGGTAAAAACGCAGGTGGCAGGCCATGACCCGACTCTAACACCGAGGGGTCCCGTGGGAACCAGGCCTGAAATGTACGTTTTATCCTGTGAGGCCTGCTTTGCCCAGTGATAAACCCTGTTAATACAAACCGGATGTTTAAGTTCAAGGCATAAGGAGCAAAGTCCTTACCTCATGAAACACGTCTTAAAGACCCTCTGGCGTCAGCATGACTAACAGACCCTGACCTATGACAAATCTCTGTGTTCCTTCAGTTGTTGTCTATACATAATACCTGTTTTTGTATGACTACAGCCTTTTGACATTGATTGATGAGCTATGCATGTATGATGTATACGCCTACACATACCATTCCCAATAAAAGCCATTTGGGAGAAGGGCTCAGGGCATAGTCCTTCGAATAAGACCAAACTGGTCTCCCTCCTTTCCTTTGTGTCCTGCCCACTGGTAATATGATCCACAGAGAGCGGCCAGAGGAAACTATTGACTATAATTAGATCGTGGCTCTCCCTTGATTCCGCCCTCTCTCTCTGGCTCCCCAGAGCACTTTGAGTAAAAACCAAACTCTTCGTCATGGCTCTTTCCCACCTCTGCACCTTCCTCTGTTTCCTCCATCTCCTCTTTCACTGGGCTCCAGCCACACTGGCATCTTTTCTGCCCCTCCGGTGCCCCTCTTTTCTGCCACAGAGCCAAGGGAATTGCAGGCTTCCTTGCTGGGCAGGTTTTTTCCTGGTTCCTAGCAGAACTGGCCACATTTCATTGTGCTCAGAAAGGCCATCCCGGAAGTTTGACACTTCTCTTGGGTACTAGATAACATGTACCAAGTAATCTTGTTTATTTCTCTGAGGGCATTTGTAGGAACCTTTAGGTACGTCTACATTTCCTGATGTGTTTATTTGCCTGTTGTCCCCACCAGAAGATAAAGTTCCTGAGTGCAGAGACCCTCTGAGCAAAAGAATGCCTGGTACACTGTAGGTTCTCCATAAATACTTGTGGAGTCACTGAGTGAGTGGAATGAATAACACTTCCTCCCACAAGAAAGGGACCTCTCCCTCCCTCCACTGAAGCTCCACGGGGCTCTTCATTTTTGCCTCTGTCACAGTGCCTACTAGTCAGACCACTTTTGATTGAAGATGGCCAGCGATTAAGGGGTGGGGGGGACAAAGAATGAGGGAATCCCATGGCGATGACGTCTGGGAGAAAGGACTTGGAGAGCAGCGCCTTAGCTGCTCTCCTTGTCACTTGAGTAGCCCTGTTTCTGTTGCTGGAGATTCAGGGGCTTAGGGACTGTCTTCAGGATTGACAGGTTTGGCGATTTGCTGGCCACAGCATGACTTCCCAGAACCTCTCCCCACCCTGCTGTTCCACTGATCTCCGTTGGCTCTGTGGGCTGTAAGTCAAAGCCAAGGAAGGAAATCTTGTTGAGTCCTGGTCCTTGAATTGCCTCCCCCACCCCCGCCCTTGTCATTTCTGTTCCCTAACAATGGGCCAGAAAGTTCTTGTCATCATCCCCACATCCCCTAACCCCTAGCAATCATGGCTTGCCCCTTAGCCTATGCCTCTTCTGGTCCCTCTTCGGATGGCTACCTGGTATGGTGAGGTACAGCTGATCTACCTCCTGCATACAAGTTACCTAGACCCCTTTCCCCCAGAGATGGCTCCTAACAGCAGTGACAGTGATCACTTTGGTCAGGCACCAGCTGTACAACAGGCTTTTCCTAAGTGTCTGTCCTTTCCCTTTGCTGGCGCTAGCCTTGTCTAGGGGCAGAGGGCTGGACTTTGCAAAGTCATGAGGTACCTGTCCGTGTGTCTGCTTCTCAGCCATCTTGGGTTGCGTTCCAGGCAGTGATGGGAAAGTTCTTACTGCCTGACACTCCACAGTGACTCAGTTCCACAGGTTTAGGGTGGTTCTATCATGTGCAACTCCCCAGATCCAGCCAATACTACCATCACAGAAAACAGCTTTATTTATCCAAAGAAGGTGGTGCATGGATGGGAGTGAGGAGGAAAAGAGAATGTGTGCTGTTCCCACAGACTTCCCTAGCCACTCTAGTCCAATCACACAGCACCTGCAGCCCTCTTGCTGGCATTTCTGTTTTATGTATATGGGCAGCCTGAGCTTTAGTGGACTGAGACGCCCTGAGGGAAGGCACTATGGTTTGATGATTTTTTTTTTTATATCTGACCCCCACTCCAGCCCACAGTTCAATGCCAGGCTCACGTTGAGCCTCAAACCCCTATTTATGGAAGGAAAGGAAGGACAAAGGCAAGGGTTGTTCTGACTCTTCACAGGAACTGGCCACATCCGACTGTCTTCTTTTTGTTCTATCAACTCTCAGTCAGTTGTGTGTGTAGGGGTGGGGGCACACATGCATCTCTATGTGTATTGATGCCCCCTCATTTTATCGAGATATAATTGACCTATAACACTGTTTAATTGTAAGGCATAGAGCATAATGATTCGATACATGTATATACTGTGAAGTGACTACCAGAATTAGTTTAGTTATCCATCACCTCACATAGCCACACATTTCCCCCCTTGTGATGAGAATTTTTAAGATCTGCTGTCCTAGCTACTTTCTGCATTGATGTTCAATTTGCACCCTTTCTGAAGATGTGATCATACTGATTCCCTCCTTGAACATGCTAGGTGGTGCGTGTTGGCTTGGGTATGGAGTCCAAGCACTGTCCCTTGCTTTTCAGGGCCCCACACCTTCCAGCTCCATCTCATACCACAGGGCCTCTGGAGACCATGAGCTCTGTCCAGTGCAGATTTTAGGCATGAACATAAATGACCATGCGTGTGCCAGCATGCCACAGGGTCTTGGACACAGTGTGATCTGTTTGTCTGGAATGCCTTCCCTCCTGCCACAACATGGTAGACTGCTACTCACCTTTCAGTGCTCACCTTTGGGGTTTCACCTTCTGTGCAGCCTTGCTTGGCTCCTACCAGGAAGAGTTAGTGGCTGGGTTCCCCTTTCTAGAGGAAGTGGGACTCTAGTCTCTGTTACACGCTACTCCAATGGTTGCTCACTTGCTTGTCCCCTCAGCATTTGGCCCTGTGTGGTGTCTGTGCCCCCACAGCACACACTGCTCACCTTCTCTTACCCCACCCCACAGCTCCAACACAGCAACACACAGTGCTCACTTATCACATGGCTTGTCCCCTAGTCCCCAGTGCCAAATACTTGATGAGGCTTCCATAAATACTAGCTGGTGAACTGCGACCAGGCACCCCATTCTAGAGCAATTTCAGGGTTGAGTTTCACTTTGGATATGGATGTGCATTCCCCGGTTTGTGTTGGGAACCTCAGCACCTTGAGGACAGAGCCAAGAGCAAGGAAGCACCTGCTGTGGACCAAGCCATGTCCCCATTCCTTGGTTCATCTTTCTCCAGGTTATCAGTGAAGATAGCAAGCAGTGTGGCCAGGGGGCTCCTGCTTCCTCCCCTTCAGGGCTGCATTTGTTGAAACTGGGGAGTGGCAGGAGTTGGAGGGCTGAAGGACCTAGGTCCCCAGGTCTCTCATAGTGTGGAGCAAGGGCAGGGTTTCCAGTCCAGACTGTGTGCTCCCAAGGACAAGCTCAAAACGAGACTGTGTCCTTCTGCCTCCCAGGGCCCTGCAGCCTCAAGGACCAACATGCAACCTGCTCCACAGATACTTGTGGTGTGGCATTATGAATATATGAATACATGCTCTTGTGTTCTCTATTCCCTCTTTTGCAAGCGTTGCAGAGGAGGCAAAGAGCTGGGGAAGGGCGGGGGGATCTTTGAGAAAATGGGTCAGCAGACTGCAGGAGCGCTTGTCTCACTTGCCCCAGCTCCCACTCCAAAAAGGAGTTGTTTCCTTGGTGGCAGTGATGTTGGAGAGTGTGTGTGCACGTTGAGGTGGGAAGAGCCCACCTGAATGTGAGAAAAAACGTTTTGCTTGGCTTTGTTCAGGCCAGGCAAGTGTATTCACAATGCCACCCCCACCCCCCATACAACGTAGTTGATCCAATCACTTAAATGTTCTATGGGGTGAGGAGGGATAACACAAAACACCCGAAACCGACCCTGTATTTCCTCAGTGCACCATGGAGCCCTTTCCCTGCTGCTTCTTTATAACATTCAGGCAACCTGAGAGGCTGAGAACTCACACCCACGTCACCCTCAACCCAAGCTTCCCGGTCCTGCCCCCTCCCACCGCCCGCAGCCCCGCAGCAGCCACAGGGGGAACCAAAGAGACAGAAGCCTTCCCAGCTGCCCGGACCGCAGACGCCAACACCCCCTGCCCCCCACCACGCGCCGCCCTCCAGCGCCCCGCACGCTTGCCCACGACTGAGCAGCGGCAGCAGTAAACTGGAGGCTGCGGCGACTCGCAAAGGCGAGCTCCTGGCAGTGCTTGCCATCCCAGGTGACTTGGGCTCGCCAGGTCTGCTGGCCCAGGGTCCCCTGCCCCAGCACGCTCCCTTCCCGGACTCCGGCGCCCACCAGCCCTGCTGCCCTCTCCCGCCTCTCCACACACCCCCACCAGATTTCGGGAAGGGAGGTCGCGGCAGCGGCCCGGCAGCACCCGCGACCGTGGCGACAGCTGCAACAGTGGCGGCAGCGGTGGCGGCAGCGGCTGCAGCGGCGGCAGAGGCTGCGGCGGCGACCGTGGCAGAGGCGGTGGCGGAGGCGTCGGTAGCAGAGACGGAAGCAGAAGTGGAGACTGAGGTAGAGGCCGAAGCCTCAGTAGAGGAGGCAGCAGCAGAGGCCACCCTGGGGGAGGCGGCAGCCGCCCTGGCCAGGGAGGAGGCGGAGGCCGCTCTGGTGGCAGCAACCCTGGCGGTGGTGGAGGCCAGTGCCCACGAAGCCTCTACAGCAGCAGAGGCTGAGGCGCCCGCGCGGGACGAGAAGGATGCTGCTGAGGATTGGGACGCTGAGGCGGAGGCGGAGGCGGTGGCGGCGGCGGTGGCGGCGGCGGCGGCGGCGGCGGCGGCGGCGGCGGCTGCAGCTGCAGCCACCGCGGATGTGGAGACGGGCGGAGGCTCCGAAGAGAGCCCAGACTTTCCTATGGCCTCATTGTACGTAGGAGACCTGCACCCTGAAGTGACAGAGGCAATGCTGTACGAGAAGTTCAGCCCCGCAGGGCCTATCCTCTCTATCCGCATTTGCAGAGACAAGATCACCCGCCGCTCCTTGGGCTACGCATATGTCAACTACCAGCAACCGGTGGATGCCAAGAGGGCCCTGGAGACCCTGAACTTTGATGTCATCAAGGGCAGGCCAGTGCGCATCATGTGGTCCCAGCGGGACCCCTCGCTGCGCAAGAGCGGGGTGGGCAACGTCTTCATCAAGAACCTGGGCAAGACCATCGACAACAAGGCTCTGTACAACATCTTCTCGGCGTTCGGCAACATCCTCTCCTGCAAAGTGGCCTGCGACGAAAAGGGGCCCAAGGGCTACGGTTTCGTGCACTTCCAGAAGCGGGAGTCCGCTGAGCGGGCCATAGATGCAATGAATGGCATGTTCCTGAACTACCGGAAAATCTTCGTTGGGAGATTCAAGTCCCATAAAGAACGAGAGGCTGAAAGGGGAGCTTGGGCCAGGCAGTCCACCAGTGCCGACGTCAGAGATTTCGAGGAAGACACCGACGAGGAGGCCACCCTGCGATGAAGACATCCCAGGAGCGAGCCAGCCAGCAGAGCCAAACCTTGGCTCCGACCCGGTTTACAACCCGCTCTTTGTCCCCCTAACCCACCAGCAGTGTATTGTATTGAGAGTGCAGCGCTCTCGCTCGCGTGCTCTCTCTCTCTCCCTCCCTCCCTCCCTCTCTCTTTCCCTCTCTTTCTCTCTCTGTCTCCTTCCCCCCTTCTTCCTCTCTCTCCTGCCCTCCCTTCCACCCTCTATCTTCTCTTCTCTTTCCTTTCCTCCCCCCCACACCCACCAAGGGCATTGTGAATAATCTTGCTACTCTGTGCCATTTGATAAATTAGACGCTGCCTCCTCTCCTCCTGGTTTGGTTTTAGAAAGCACCTTCTCTCTTTGTTTACTGCACAGGTGATACCATTTCATGGTAGAAACATCAAAAAGGAGAAGGAAATCAGGTGAGGGGAAGCCAAGAGAGTACTTGCTGCCCCTTATCCTGCTACCCAGAGACAACTACCTGTACCTTTTTGGTGTGCTGTTTTTCCAGGCTGTCTTCTCTCCCTCCCTCCCCTCCCCATTCTCACCCCCCACCGCTCCTTCCCTTTTAACACACTCTTATAGACTGGTTCATGTATGTGGTGTTTCTGAACATGCGTTTTCACAAACTAAAACCAAACAAAAATCAACCCACTGAACTTCTTTCCATGGCATTCAACAGGCTCCCCGAAATGTCATATTCAGTGCCTGCAGAGTGTATCGATGGATCTTAACATTTCTGTAACCATTCCCACATTGTTGGACATTCAGGCGGTGCCTAGCTCTTTCCCTATGTTGAAACGCAACACTGCATACTCTGATGAGCGACTCCTTCCTTGTCAAGCCAAATCTTTGCTGGCATACCAGGCAGTCATATTAACTGCGGACTTGCAGGATCCACCCATGGACATTTTAAACACTTTTCCTGTCTGTTGCCAAAAGACCCCTTCATGAGTGTTGTACCGACTTGCATTCATGCCCACCAGCACAGCTAGTAAAAAAGAGTATGCCCATTTCCCCTTCATAGGCTCCTGGTAACTGTAATCGTGTGTGTGTGTGAGTGTGTGTGTGTGTGTCTTGGCCAGCTGGATGAGCTGCAAATGGCATTTTGCTGTCCTTGGTTGTTTTCCTGGATTTAAGTACTGTGTATCACCTCCTTCTCCTGCGCCTACTTCCTGCCATTTTCACATTGTCAAAATAACAATAATAATAATAACTCAGCTTCATTGCAGAAAAAAATCACAAAGCAGACGAGTTAGCAGAAGGACATTGATGAAACCAGTTAGTAATCAATCCTTATGACCACCCGTGTCTTCCTGGATCATTTTCA
>PVIA01015882.1:0-20993 GCA_004024845.1 Tonatia bakeri | reverse complement strand
CTTCCTTTCCCTTCCCTTCCCTTCTGCTCCTTCTCCTCCTCCTTCTCCTCCCCCTACCTCTTCTTCCCCCACACCCCCAAATCATATCCAGAGTGAGGCCTAAGCATAGCTGTTTGGAAAAATCTCTGAGAATGTGCTTTAAGGTTCTCTTTGAAGTTAAACTGATTACTGCATTAATTACCTATTAGCCAATATTTCAATGTCAAAAATATATGTATTATTTTTTTCATTCTGTATTCAAACTTCCAGCAAACTCTTTGGGTACAGAGACTCCAATGTTTTTATAGTTGCACCCCAGATTCTAACCAGTTACAAGGCCAGGTACATTTTGGGCACTCAACCAATATTTGTAGAACTAAATTGATTCCTGGATGAGCAGTCTGGGGTTTTATTGGCTGTTTACTGTTTGTAGCACGGAGTGTAGAGCTAGGACCAGTTTTGTCATCAGGAGGCTTATGCTGTAGGCTGGGCTGTGACATTAATTGGCAGTGGGACCTTGGCCGAGCTATTGCGGCTCTCTGGCCCTCTGTTTCTTAATACATCAAGTGACATGACAGGGTTTGGATGACAGTAGTGTTTCTCCACTAAGAGTACTTACATGAAATCTTTTGCATACTGCCCTCAAGTCTGAGGAGAAAAGGATTGGGGGGCAGGAAGTGGGGTACAGTCTTGGCAGAAACAGCCCCTGCAGAGAAGGATAATACAGGCAGCAGAGGAAACAGCAGGAAGTAGCTCAGAGACTGGAAGCTGGAAAACTTGGGACCCTACATAACCTCTGATTTTCAGAGTCATGAGACTAATCTCTCCCAGTTTGGTACCACTTCTGCTGTATTGGGTACTTTCTAAGGATGAGACAAAGTAGTACCCTAATTTCTCCTGATAGAGGCAAGCAAGCTATTTTTCCTACGGGGGGATCATGGGACAAGGCAGCTCACTGCTGGTAGATTTGTGTCACAGCCCTGGGAGTGGTGAGCAACTGATCTAGGCCAGTCACACTCTGTTGCCTCCTTCCAATATGTTCTTTCATTTATTCAATAGTCAACACATAATTATTGAAAGACTACCAGGTTAGGCACATTTTTGAGCAAGACTAATTCTTTGCCTTCACAATTTAAGAGAATAAGAAAAAAAAGACAGATAAATATGATTATTGCCTGGTGTGATGTGTGCTACAAAGAAAACTAAGGCCGTGTAAGGATACATTGAGTGATGGGTGGGTAGTGTTATTTGGATAAGAGTGACTGGGAAAGCTGTCTTTGAATAGGTAACATTTAAGGTGAGGCATCAGTTAAGCGAGGGCATGAGCTGTTCTGATGCTGAGAGAATAGCGCCCCAGGCTTGAGAACCACAAGTTCAAAAACCTTGATGTGGACCTCTGCTTAACGTGTTTAAGGCAAAACAAGGTGCCTGGGGCTCAAACAGGGTAAATGAAACAGAGGGAGGTCCACAGGACTCGGAGATGATCTTGGGAGGAGCGATCCTTAGGCTTCTGGGAACAGGCAGAGGAGCACCGTCACCTCAGAATGCAGAAGAGGGAGTGAGTAAGGACTCTGGCCAAAGGGGCAGGAATGGGGAGAAAAGAACACTAAATCTTTGGCCTCAGCTATTTCTAAACATGAAGTGAGGAGAAAACACCCAGGCTAGGAAACAGGTGGATGCGGCAGCCTTATCTGATGAACTCAGCTTGATGGGCACAGAGGGTTAGGTCTGTCTGAGAGACATCTATCAACCAGGGAGCAGCCAGACCCCATCACCTTACACTCCGGATGACCACCACCAGCACGCCAAGAAGCAGAGCTTCCTTCTTCTTACATACCGCAGCTCAAATTCTCATGGGCCTTCCTGGAGGTTCCTCCTTCCTCTCTCGGGACTTCAGGAGTTATAGGCACTGTGGTGGTGTCTTGCTAGGGACAGTTTCTTGGACTGGCACTCAGAAAGATCATAGATTACCTTTATTCTCTTTGATCTCTAAGTTTCCACTGATGTACTTAAGTAGATCCTTCTACTAATTACTGCAGTAAACCTACTGATGCATTCGATCTGAACACATAATCATTTACCTACTTCAAGATTTTAATCTAGTGTCTGAGGGTACATTCATAGGCCTAACCCTATAGGTCAGAAAGCAAGGGCATCTTCACTTGATTGGACACGTGGTATCTGGCTTGAGCTTTATCCTTCGGTGTTCCTCTGGGCTCCCGGATCCAGACTTCAGTCTGTTGCTCTAAGCAGTGGAAACTGGGTTACACAGTTCTTCAACTCCAGGTAATATAAATACAGTACCATGTATTTCTTGGCACTCTTAACTTTCCAACCAGCCTACACAGAGAACACCCCAGCTTTTTGGAATGCTGAATAATTCACCAGACCCATCGGCCATGGTGTTTCAGAGCTCGGTAGGCTCCTTCCACTGATCCAATGAACAGATGTGCTCATTTTTCACTCACTTGAAACGCTTCAGCCATTTGAACACCATGGACTTGGGGTTGGATCAGCCATGCAGTGTCCTGACACCCTTACTAATTCACCTCAAGGGTTTCCTTGCCTAATTCCTAGAAGCATTTTAATGACTGTCATATCGAATAGCATGATAGCTCAATTTCAACCTGAGCTTGCCTTCCCCACCCAGGACCTTTTTTAAAGAGAAAGAGAAAAAAGAAAACTTTCTTAGGTTCGATCAACTATTCTCTTTCCTTTGTCTTCTTCCTCATTGGTGCTGAGATGACCTTAGGGCCATGACAGAAATTGTTAATGAAACTATAACAAAACCCAGCAAACCTAAAACACTGCTGACTGGTACAAAGCTAGTAGTCTTCATTCATTAAGCCTTCGGGGCCCTAGGCAAAGTGTAACCGGAGCTCCTACCTTCTTGGTGCTTACCATTGAAATAAGAAACCACTGCCATGAATTGAGAAAGCCAATTCAAGGGGGTAAAGACAGACAACTAAACACATGGAGAGGACAGTAATGTTACAGAAGGAGCCCACGCTAAAAATAAATGGTTTCTTAACAAGCGTGGTTAACTTTACTGAGACTTAAAATTATAAAACACAGCATGTGTTTCCCCCCCTGAAATAGAAGCTTTGAGAAGGTTTGATCTGCCTCAAATAGAAGTCATAGGAAAGAATCTGTGGAAGGCTTTTAAAATTATGATCGCATTTCAAGTGTGATAATCATCAGGAATATTTAATGTGATCAGAAGTCAACTGATGTGGAATCACTTTATTTAGATCACCTGCACATCATTTGCATCGGCCCATTAGGAGATTTCCCACACTCTCATTTATGGAAAATGTCTCTGCACCATCATCTAGGAGCTCTCTGGTCCCAGAAAGAGAAAAAAGAAGAAGAAACGAGCCAATTTTGTTGAATTCTGCCTAGTGTGACAATTTTCTTGTCTCCCAAGTGAAAGTAATCATTCATTTTGTACTTAATCTATAGCCAGAAAAATGGTATTCAGTGCTAAGTATGACATTCTGTGTTGAGTTGAGTTGGGATTAGAACCAGCTGATTGACTGAGCCATCTTGAGAGGGTGCCCTTAGGAATCAGCCTTGGAGATGTAATAACCTAATCTTCATCATTTAGAATCAGGCGTCTATCTCACAGCCCTGCCTTGTCTCCAGTTCACTTTTTATTCCAGCCTATCACAGTTGGCCCAAGCAGATGGTGCTTCTGTGAGTTTTCAACATTTCTTCAACAACTCTTAAATAAATATGAGATTTATAGCGTTATCTTTGTCCAGCCAGCATGTATTCCCCCAGATATAATTTTGTTCTCCTTTTATGTGATGTTGACAGGTAGTAACCGCTGGGTGTTTCTGTACAGTGTGATTAAAGCTAGCAGTGCGTGAGAGCGTCCCTCAGAGTGAGTTCTCCCTAACCTCCCTCTTTCCAAGATACACACATTAATAATACTTTAGCACCAGTAGTTACTGTTTTTCTTGAACATTGTCAGTCTTGCAGTCTGATGAAAAGCTTTTGCATTTGGGGTTTGGGTTGGAATTTTGTTTGTTGTACAGAAAGGTGGGAAGCTCGGAGAGGAATGGGGAGCTGTCAACTTCCCTGCATGTTGTCAGAGTGGGGATGGTAATGGAAATAATATTTTTAAATTATGGGATATAACCTGAGGAGGGGGGAGGAGTAATTAGAGGATTTGGCCAAAGGAGGCAGAGGCAGGGTGGGAGGGGAGGGCAGGGAGATGGGAGGGGTGGGCCATCTGGTGTTAATCTCCTGCTGTGTGTTTGCAGGGCAAAATAGTCAGGGTACTTTGTCAAGGTACAGTCTGCTTTTGCAGACACAGATGGAGCAAAAAAGGAGATTAATACATGTGGTTCTAACCACCTTTCATATCTTTACAGCTAAACATTATTTATAGAAATCAATTAGTCCTCTGTCTCTGCAATTTTATTATGAGGCTCTGTCCAAGTTTCTGGCAAGTTCTTTAAGAGGATGATTGATGGTAAACTTTCAGAATGAATAAAAAATGAACCCTCCCCTAGGAATTGGTGTAGTGGAGAGAAAGGTAAATGATAAAAATTACAAACTCTGCAAGTCGCTAGGAAACTAACGTAGGATCAGTGTGGTCCTTGTTATGCGCTCTTTTTTCTTTTCTCTCTCTCTCTCTCTCTCTCTCTCTCTCTCTCTCTCTGTCTCTCTCTCTCTCTCTCCCTCCCTCTCTTTCTTTCTTTCTTTCTTTCTTTCTTTCTTTCTTTCTTTCTTTCTTTCTTTCTCTTTCTTTCTCACAAACAGCTGCCTCTTTGCTATGGAAACTTTACGAGAGCTTGATGCCTACAACTGAACTTGTGGGAAAGTAAAGGTTTATTCATTCGCCAAGCTAGTAAATGCCACTTTGATTACTGATGCTCATATGAGATACAGAATCCCAGGAAAAAATGGAACAGAGCTCTCATGTTTTGTCTACTGGAAACTTTTATAAGAGATGGAAGCTGCCGATTGGCCTCCGTTAAGTGAGTCTAGGAGCCAAGGAATGATCAGTGTAAAATCCCATTGCAGTGAATTCCGTAGAAGATGAGTATTGATTTATCCTGAAATCCTAGTCTTGGTAGTGTGCTCCCGAACTCACATCCCCAGGCTTTGGCGTGAGACAGTTGTGGTGCCTTGGATGTGAGGAAGGAATTCTGAAATAAAACCGAGTTCTAAACCCAGGGGAGAACAGGACACAGTGGCATATGGCATGCTCGTTCTAACTGCAGCTCCTGGCATCTTGGGGTGTGAGGTCATTCTGTTTCATTAGCTATTTTGAGAGGATAAGAGGGCTCTTTTGGCCTCGAATGGATGGGATATTAGTGGTGGCAAAGGGCAAATGGAATTAGAGGGATTTGTGCACCACTTGAAGGACTGGAAAGGACGCTGAGGTGCTTTGGGAACGTTTTTCAACCTCAGTTTCCATCTCTGTAAAGTGAGGATGATAATAGCAGCCACCTCTGAAGTTTCCTGCAAGGATTAAATGATATCGGGCATGACGTGCGTCACACAGTGTAAACATGATATATTCTCCTTGGTGGCATGGCCAGGATTAAGAGGATTCAGGATGACTTTTCTCATTTTCTTAAGGTTTGGTATTCAATATGGAGCTTGTTCTTATTTGTTTACTGCCAGCTGTATTTGACATGAACCTTTGTGCACAGTAGGAACTAAATAAACACTTTCTGATTTAAAATTCCTCACATTTACACGGAGTTTTTCACTTAATTTGAGCTGCTGATGTGGCTGTATATAAACGCTGAATAGATGCAATTTAATAACCTATGAAATATCTAATGTATAGATGTTCGGTAATTCCCCATGTTACACAGAACGCCCTCTAGCTTCTAGCCTGATGAAATCACCTAACACAATATGTGACACATAGTATGTGCGTAGGAAACACTTATTGAATGAATGCATAAAACCGACGTAGGATAATAAAGAAGAACTAAGCAGGGGAAGGGGGTTATGTAAAAAGTTTATTAACTTTTATATTTTAACATAAAAAATTACATGGACTGAATTAGAAAAACAATTGCTTGCCAACTATAGAAAATGTATCTTCCTAAGTTAAGATAAACAATTTATTACAAGATTAGGGCAGTTCTCACAATCCATGAGAATGCTAGGCAACCCTTATAACAAAACAGCAGGATGTGGGCAGAACACAGTTCTGTATACTGGACACTATTTAGCAGCCTCTTCGGTCAGCACCATGAATGAGCTTCTGTCATTATTTTCATCCTAGCTCCACTTAAAAGTCAAAGTCCCAGGGGAGAGTCCCACTGGCCTGTCTTGGGTCATGAGTTCACACCCTGTCCAGGTGTAGGGTGAGGCTCTTATTTGCAGTCCCATCAAGAGTATGTAAAATGAGTAGTAGTCACACTAATAGAAATCACGAAGCTGCAAGAGATGGCAGAAAATGAATGTTCCTGTGGTAAACTTGAACTTGAAACTCTAGATATAATAAATATGCCTGTTGCATTAGTTTCCAAAGGCTGCCATAACAGAGTACCATAAACCTAATGGCTTCACCAGAAATGAATTGTCTCACAGTTTTGGAGGCTAGAAGTCTAAGATCAAGGTCCTGGCAGGGTTAGCTCCTGCTGAGGGCCTTGAGAGAATGGTCTGTTCTAGGGCTCTCTCCTAGGTTTGTGGATGGCCGTCTTCTCCCCGTATCTTCACACTGTCTTCTCTCTGCACGAGTCTGTGTCCAAATTTCCTCCTCTTATAAGGACATTAGTCATCTTGGATGAGGGCCCATCCTACTAACCTCATTGTAATCTAATTACCTCTTTAAATCCTCTATCTCCAAATACAATTACAGGGCGTTAGGGAGTTAGAACTTCAACAGATGAATTTGGTGGGGTGGGGTGACACATTTCAGCTCCTGACTGCATGCTATAAACACACTAATTTACTGAATTAATCAAATCAGCGGAAATGTCAATGGACAAAGACCCATTCTGTCTAGAGCATTTTTTAGCAAAAATCAAGTTTCATTATATTCAGCAAACTCTGCAGAGATCTTTGATGTTCCAAGTTTGCTGGTTCAGCTAATCAGAACAGAGATTAACAGGTTTTCTCCCCAGCACCCCACCCCCACATTATTTCTCTTTTAAAAATATATTTGATCCTTAACTATACAGCTGCTATTAGGTACTACTGTAATATCATACATATTTCTTTGGAAAAAAAATGAAAGAGGTAATAACAAAGATTACCTTTCTATATTTAAAAAAATAAATTAAAATAAAAATACATTAGAATTTTGACAAATGAGAACAGGTAACCACTTTGTATCTGAGATGCCAATTTTTCCCATAAAAATGTTCAGAGATTTTTCTGACAGCGGAGCCAAGTAGAAATGACTCAATATTACCTCCACTCCACATACAGATTTTCTCTTTGACTCTGGCCACTGTTTAGACCTGACACTGTCCAACCTTGAGCAATACACAAAGTAAATAATATTCATGAAGTGATGCAGAAAGCCCTGGATGGATCCTAGCCTATTTCACCAGCTTCCTAAAACTCTCAGTTCTCAGGGTTTATGGTCCTATGATTCACATTTTCCCAACCCACACATTTGTGGTCTTCTTTCGTGACCAGTGTCCACTTTTGCTAGACTCATCCTCCATACCTACGTTTCCTTGGAAAGACGCACTACACTGACCAAGGAACTGAGAGGTGGTTTGTTCCTGAAAGTTTAGAGGTAGTTTGCACTGTTTACATCTTTGTAGGCCGAGAAGACATTGCAGCACCAGGAAGCCTGGGTATCGATGGCGCTTTGTTCAGCTTGCTTTGCCTGATAGTGTCTGCCTTCCTTCGCTTCCAGTGCCTACGAACATGAACCCACTGGACTTGGAAGGCATGCCAAGCAAACAAATAAGCTGAAGAAGAAGCCATCTAGGAATTTAAAACAGCTTTTGTTGACTGTTTTTGTTGACTCGGTACACAGAGGCCTAATGTGCTATTTTGGGGGCTGTGTACGTCGGTGTGTGTATGTTAATGCTCGTGCACTTAATCACATAATCTTCAGCAGCAGCAGCCAGCATGACTTTGGGGTGAAAGGATTCCTCCATGGGTGCCAAATACTAAGAAATTGGTCCTGGCTGGTGTGGCTCAATGGATTGAGCATCAGCCTGCAAACCAAAGAAATTGAACTCCAAGGCTTCTCATAATCTGTCCCCGCCAACATCTTTTTATTCCCCTCTGAGGTGTCTAGACACTCCACTCACCACGTTTTCCCACCCTTCTGCACCTTGCGTCTGCTGCCCCTCTCCCTGGAAAGACCTCCATCAAACCTCACCCTCTTCTCAATCCTGATAACATCTAAACATGCCTTGCATCTGAGCCCAAACAGCAGATCTTCTGGAAATCCTTGCCTGCCCACGGCTCTGCTTCTTGGTCTCAGTCAAAGGCCCCTCCTCAACATCCCACAGTACCCTGTTCATCTGTATGGTATCTGTTTTTATGCTGCATCATAATTCATAATACATTGTTTGTTTCTCTGTTTCTACCCAAACTGTGAGCTCCTTGAGGGTGGAGATTACACGTATCACCTCTTATTCTCCAGCTCCTAGCACAGGATCTGGCACATGATAAAGGTTTAACAGCTAGATGAATTAATTAGTTAGTTAGTTAATTAATTAAAAATTTTTAAAAACCACAAACAGTTGGAGACAGAGCTTTCTAATATCCACAGTCTGGAAGTTCTGAAAGCCTCTTTTTATTTAAAAGTATACCAAAGACCCTTTAATATGGACAAATGCCCCCTAGATTACAAGTTCAAAATAGTCTGTGATCCCAAAACTTGGGGCCAGATATTGCAAAGTATAGCCCATTTCTCAGGATAATGCATCAATTTGTTTTTCAATAAAAATCTGTTCTGTCAGTTAAAAATACTCAGTGGCGGTGGCTATTGCACAAGCCACAGTGGAAAATAAAATTCAGTGTAGACTGCCAAAATTACAGCCTGCTAAGAAGAAATGGCAATATACATAATACGTTCATTATGATGGCATAGTGAAAAGTACACTAGACTTAGAGCCAAAAGGCATAGGTTCAAACCTGGTCCTCACTGTTTGCTAGTTGGGTGGCACTGGGCAGTTAGTTTTAGAGCTCACCTAACTTGGTTATCATCGAATGGCATGGGGTTTACTCAAACTGCCTTATGGACTTTAAGTTCTCTGTCAGTATGGCGGGATGAAATTTACACTGCTTGAGCACCTACTACGAGCCTGTCATTTTGCTTAAGCATTTTAAAAGATGAGTAAACCCAAAGGCAGACTTCCCCCAAAGTCACACGGTACCCGTTTCTGTCTGTTCCATCACATATCATCATCCTCAAGTTTATGGCTTAACCAGTACCAATATTTTTAGAAAATATTTCCAAACTCCCCAGAGAGCGAGTATTCCACGACATGGCCTTGGCCATCATATAGACTGTTATTCTGCATTATATAGACCACTGTTCCATAGGCCTTTCACTATTCTAAGCAGGATTTTATTTCAAGGAAATAGGGTGTTGCCTATGTCTCATCTCCTTGTCAAGTAAAGTAGATTTGCCAAAAAGATACAGATGATGTCCGGGTTAATATGTTCTATGTGCCCAGACTTTCCCGAGCCCTGCTGGAATCTGCACAATGCCCGTGCCCGCATTCAGTGCATGCCCTTTGATTGCCTCTGAATCAGCTGTGTGTGACGCTTGGCGTCATGGAGCCCAAACATTCAGATGTTGGACTCATTTATTTTTTAATTTTTATATGGGTATTTGGCACTCAGAGAAACAGCTAACTTCAGCCTGGAATACAGCATCCAAGGATTGTTTAAACATGGGATTAGTCTGGGCTTTCTCAGGGAAAATGTTCTTTTCAACATCACTTTCTAGAACAGTGTCTGATCCTGTTTATGCACAGCATTGTCAGCATTGTTAATAACAACCCAGAATTCTTTCTCCTCAGTCATAGTCACACTCGTCCATGCTTTCCCCGTCCATTACCCTAATTCAAGTCTTATTACATGATTCCTAATTCTGCTTTGGAATTCACCTAGCCTTTTCCCTGCCTCTGCCTTCCACATGTCAATCTGCCTAGCACATTCTCACACTCATTTGAATGCAATCTCTCTGCTGAAAACTTTGCAGAACTACTCTTTCACCTACACAATAGTTTACCTACATTACATGTCTTCCAGAATCTAATGCATACTATACCAGAAACAAAGCACAAGAAAATAAATTGGGTGGTCTTTGTTGTAGTTCCCATTGTGCTAGGATGGAGCCGATTGACCTTGGCAGATTTGCATGGCTCTCCCTAGATCATAGTTCCCTTGAACGTAAAATGACGTAATTGGACAAGATCAGAGATGCCAGGTGAGTGGCATGTGGGCACCGTTTCTTTCCTATAGTGCCCTTGGAATTCATTTTTAATTAATCTTTGACTTGTTCCCATTGAGTCCTAAGGAGCTTCAGAATCATCCATGAAAACACTTCCAGCCCACCAGAGTTAACCCTTGAGATCAAAGCCCTTTGACCTCTCTGGATGGGAGGATCTCTGAGACCGCTCTCTGCTCCAACAATCCATGGTTCTATGATTCCCTTTCCATTTTACCCACTTACTGCTCCCAATGCAGAGCCCACACTGCGGCTGACAGCATTTTAAACATTTCCTTCAAATGCATTTGGAACATTTTAAGCCACTGGAACGCCCTTTCACGTCACAGTCTGCAGTGAAAATCCTACCCACCCTACAAAACTCAAGTGAGCCCCACTCTCCCATGAAACCTTTGCCAGCAACCCCAGCTGGAAGCGGTCATGCCCTCCACTCTTAAATCCCCAGAATAGTTTTTCATTCAATTATAAGAATATATTAAAGACAAACTCTATACCACCTCTCTGACCTTTTTGACTGCTGTCTTTAATGATATTTGTGTGGCTCTCTTAAGCCCTATACTACATTATAAATTCCTATAATTTAAAAACAGACCACTCGCATTCAAATTCTAGTTCTTCTTGTTAGGTGTTGTGAGTCCATAGACAAGTCACTGAATCTAATATTCTTGGGAAGCCTCCACAGTGTACCAGCAACTAACACAGTGCCTGGCACCTCCTGGAAAAATCAACAACTATTTAACAGAAGAAAGAGAGGAAGAAACGTACATATACTGAGAAATTTACACAGACCTACCAAATAAGCTCAGTGAATTGAATGAGCTTAAGTGAAAATATATATTCACATACACAAACATATACACACATATACATTTGAAAATCTTGTCTCAAATATCAATAATATAATAAAAATATGCAAGTTATCATTATCAGTAATAATAGATAGAACATTTATTGAGTACCAGTTTTGTGACAAGGATGTCACATAATTTGGAAACTGGCTTGGTATGGTAAAGCAGTGCAAACCTGTGTTGATGGCCCTGCTCTTTCACCTTTGGTGACTTCAGGTGAGCACCTAACTCCTGCACCTTCTTTTTCTATTGTAGCATAAACTGCACTGTGGTGCAGTAATAACTCCAAAATCTCTCAGTGGTTTAACATGACAACGCTTCTCACTCGTGCTACAATCCATTGCAAGTAAGCAGGGAGCTCTGCTCCACACAGTCATTCAGGGACTGAGGGGGATGCAGGCTTCATCATCTTCTAGCCATGTCATCTGGAACACATGGAATTCCCAGTGCGATGGCAGGGGAAGAGAGTGGAAGCTCTCATACCATCAATTAATGCCCAACACAGAACGGACCTATAGCCATAGGTCCCAACGTCGTGGACCTGGGAAGTACAGCTCTCCATGAACTCAGGAGGAGAGCTTATCCAGACACTGGTGACCATTAGACATGTCTGATGAGATAATAATGACTACTTTGTAGGATGCTTGGAAGAATTAAATGTAATAGCCTCACCAAGCATAGAGGGCCTTGGGTGCCTTTCCCCTTTTCCTGCTAATGAACTGGGACAAGTTGTGTGTGTGTGTGTGTGTGTGTGTGTGTGTGTGTGTGTGTGTGTGTCTGTGTGTATCACTATCTCTGTTTCATTTCAAACTCATGTTATAGTACTCCAGAAATATTTACTAAATAACCTTAATAAGAAATTTGCAATTATTTTATAAGCTATCTTAAATTCACAGGAAATGTATTTGTGTGGTCGTAGAGTGCTAACCAACTGCAAGACTAATTTAACATTTTTGGATAGTTGTTATATCTAGACTACCCATAGGCATCAAAGCACTTGCTTTTGTTTTTTTCTTGTTTTGTTTTGGTTTGGTTTTTTGTTTCCTTACAAACACTTTCAGAATTCATAAGACTTATTCATAAGTTTATATTTCATCACTATTATTATATGGCATCTTGTTGGCATGATGATGTTGGTTTTACACCAGCATCAATTTCCCTCTTCTTCCCTTCCAACAAAATCCAGATGTGGTTCTGGTATCCTCCTCACAACCTTGTAACCAAGTCACTGGGGCAAGCCGTCCCCACCCCAGCCCCAGAGGAGGGCCTGAGTGACTTGGAGACGCTTCCTTTCCCCTGACTGGCTCTAGAACAAGTCTGTGCCCCAATCTGCCTTATGAAACGAGAGGGAGAATGTGCTGGGTGGCTTGTGGGGAAATTTTCTCACTCTTGAGAGAGTTGCTGCCGATTTTTCCTATGACTTGGTTGGATGTGACTTGGGGCTGAGGAGCAGAGAGATGTGAAGACCATGCAGGCGAGGAGCTTGCTCTCCCCGTCTCGTGAATTGATAAACTGCTTCATTTTTAAGCTAATTTGAGTCAGTGTTTTCAATTACTTCCAGAAGACAATATTCTAGCTAAAACTAATCTCATTATATATTAAAATTTACTCATTCACTAAACCAAAAGTTCTGAGAGCCCACTGGGCAAGGTATTTGGGACACAGGGGTGAAAATGTGAGGACAGCAGTCGCCCTGGTGGAGATTCAAGTACAGAGGGATGGTACATCATTCTCCAAAAGCCTGCCCTTTGCAAACTGCCTTAATTTCATAAACAACAACACCATCTTCCAGCTGAACTGCTTGGAAGCCTTGGAGTCATCTTGCACTCCTTTTCATCCTATAGTATTTATCTAGTCTTTCAACAGATGCCGGTGGCCACACCCTCAAAATGTGTCCAGAATTCATCCATCCCTTATGTTCTCTCAGTGGAGCTCCCCTGGTGCGAGTGACCGTCATTTCTCGAACGGTTAACTGCGAACTGTTGGGTTGCCCAGAAAGCTCACTTGTTTTTTTCCATAGGATGGCTCTAGTAGCACTTAGTTGTCTTTAACTTCATTCAGAGCAATTTTGTTAGATTATATTGTGACAGCCATCATATCAGTGTGCATTTAAAAAACACTTATCAAAACTGGTGAGTTTTTGTGTAGCCATTTTAATATTGAAGCTAGAAGAAAATACACATTTTTGGCATATTCTGCTTTATTATTTCAAGAAATGTAAAAATGCAACTGAAATATAAAAAAAAAGATTTGTACTGGAGATTTCTTGCTGGATGATGCTCTGTGGTCAGGTAGGCCAATTGAAGTTGATAGCGATCAAATTGAGATATTAGTTGAGAACAATCAATGTTATACTACTCAAAAGATAGCTGACATACTCAAAATATCCAAACCAAAAAAGTTATTGTTGAACATGAAAAATGTGCCTTTCACTTTACAGAGAAAATCACATGAACTTTTGGCCAACCCAATGCTTCTGTGTTTGTGTAGAAATGGTAATTGTCTGTCACACTAGCCAGAGGTACTTCTTTAGTGGGGGGTGGAGGCGTGTTGGAGAGCTTGAGGAGTGAATGGCTAAGTGGAGATAGCAGACTGTATGTAGACCATGGTTTCTAGAATTTTAGCTGTGAAGAAAAACAAACAGATGGTTACTTTTGTGAAATGGTGGTCTCCAGGGAGTCTTATTTGGTTTCAGTTTTAATAGAGTAACAACAAAGCCTGCTTGAAAATTATGGGGAATGATTCAGGAGAAAGAGGAGGATGCAAAGGAAAGTGGGCATAAGCAATGGCTCCTGATGAGAGGCAAGAGGACAACACCCAGAATCTCTGCGGGGGCCTGGCCTGGCAGCAGAGGAGGGCCGTGCTTGCCTCTGGAACAGAAGGGAAGGAGCAGAGGCGGAGTGTTGAGGTAGGGAGGTTTGTGGACCTGGCAGAAGAAAAGAGCTTCCGCTTGGGAGTTTCTCATTTCTTCATGAAGGATGATGACACAGTGTATCCACCAAGAGTGAGGAGGACATGGGTGGGAAGTTGTGGGATGAGTGGGAGATTTGAGCAGAGCAGAAAAGTGAAATGACCACTGACCAGAATGGCAGAGCCAGCTTCCTGGACATCCCTGAGATTGTCGCTGAGCCATGTTGACAGCTCCTCAACACAAGGAGGGTGATGGTAACAAGTCAATGGTGAGGGGAGCTGCCCTGTGGGCCCTGCTCTGGTGGCAAGTGTGTGCCCTACTGGCAGTCTCAGTAGTGAACCCCAAAGATGCTTATAGGGGAGGCAGCAGGGGCGATCCATGAGCCACCCTTAGCCATTCTAATGAAGTCGGGCCTTTGATTTGGGTCAATCTGATGATCTACGAGGAAGCTTAGACTGCAGACACTGTGTTAATGGGAGAGAGTCCCTGATCAGGCCAATCTGAAACACCCATGTAGATAGATCAGCCACACTAAGGAGATGAAACATTTCAGGCCCCAAGTGTGGGTCCTGAAAGTTGGCTCCTGTTCTGAGACTCTGGGATTCATGCCCTTTCCTTGCTCCAATATGAAAAACAAAAATAGAGGTCTCTTCAAAAAATAATCGTGCAAGGCAAAGAAAATAGTTCAGTGAGAGCACCTATTCATTTATTCGCCGACATTTATGGACCTCCTGCTATCTTCCAGGTGCTGCCAAGGATTCCAAGAGGAATAACATGATCTCCCTGCTCCTACAGGGCTACCTGCCCAGAGTGGGTGAGGGATACCTAAGCAAATAATCACCAGTGGGAGTACAGGAGGCGTCGTAAGAGCTATAAGAACATGGAGGAGCAACAAAGTCTGCAGGAGGCAGAGAGGATGTTTGAGCTGGGTGGGTCATTAAGAGCTGTGGGGATTTGTATAAGGCCAGTGTTGCTGAGATGTCTTAAAACATCATAGTACCCCTATAGTTAGCTGCCTACCCCTTCTACCACCAACCACACACACGTCCCTGTTTCTTCATATCAATGTAACTCAGTTTATCTTCTGCTGCTGGAAAGGAATGGAGAGCAGGAGGGGTTCCTGGGAACCAAGTATTGTGAGACCCCCAAAAGGGAGACTTTGAGGTGTAAGAAACTCAGTCGGAGTCCCTGAAGGAAGCAGGATTGTCACCAGGAAAGGCACTGGAAGAGAAATGGCCTCGGGGGCTTCCCTGTGGGACCTCCATAGGAAGGTAGCAATACCCCGATGTATTATGTTCTTCTCCCCCGGCCTTTGAACTTTCTCTCTTCCAATGGAGAAGAGAGACTAGAGTGAGAGAGACTGGAGGGAGTGGTTTTGATTCAGGCCAGGGAAGCAGCAATGTGCAGACGGAATCTGGTTTCCACCATTACTGAGCCCAGTGGATGGGTCAATAGCCTGTCTTTCCCTCTGACCTAAGCAGCACCTTCTACCCTATCAGGCTCTCTGCAAACCAACTGTCTGCAGCACTGGTAGAGCAGCCAGGGCATCCCAGGAAGCTGTGTTGTTTATCCCGTGCTAACTCTCCATTTGTGTGTAAACGAGTTGCATGATTCATTTTCCATAAACAGCTCGGGTGAACAGAGGGGGAAAACATCCAAAGGCTGGGGACTGGCATTTCTCTTTGTGGAAACTGCCAAGGAAAAGTTATTTTCTTCATTTTGGCATGTCTCGGAGAAGAGGCCAAATCTCTGAAACAAGAGGTTGTCGACAGCTGGGTCACATCACCCTGACTCTGGGCCTCCACATGGACACACTAAGATGCTTCAGGCACAGATATCAGCACCGAGGAGAATACAGGAAACAGTGGGGGAGCCTGGGGTTGAAGTGCAAAGTCTCCACCCAGACTGAGGTCTTAAGGAGAAAACTCCTAGGAGGCAGAGCTGGCAAAGGAATCAAGGAGGGAGATCTCTGCCCTGGCTTGGGATTTAACCTCCTTGATCAAGACCTTCCAGAATGTCTTAAATCCCCTCCAGAATGGGGGTTTTACCCCCAGCATTCTTTTTCACTTGTTATTACCAGGAACAGTGATAACAATTAGTTGTCTTAGCCCACCTGGGCTGCTGTAACAGAGCATCATAGGGTTTGTGGTTCATAAACAACAGAAATTCATTTCTCACAGTTCTGGAGGCTGGGAAGTCCAAGATCAGGCACCGGCAGATTTGGTAACTGGTGAAAACCCACTTTCTGGTTCCAAGGCAGCCATGTCTTCACTGTGTCCTCAGGTGGCAGAAGGGCGACAAGACAACTCTCTGCGGTCTCTTTTATAAAAGATCTAATCCGTTCATAAGGGCTCTACCCTCATGACCCAAACACCAAAACCCCAGCCTCCAAATACTATCACACTAAGTGCCAGGATTGAACACATGAATCTGGGGGGACACATGGAATACTCAGCCCATAGCAATAGCAAAACCAAAATTGACTCTGATTTTAATCGCATGCTAATTATGTTTTTGTCACATCCATGAGAGTTTGTATTTTCTCTTTTGTCTCTACTCTCCACTATTCTGAAGCATAATCCTTATTATCTTTGTTTTACAAGTGAGAAAAATAGCTCTTAATGTGATTACGGACCCTTAGCCCCCAATCAGGCACCTAAACCTAGCAGAACTTGGTTTCAAAACCAGGTCTACCTGATTAGAAAGCACGTGCCTTCTGCACAGATGGCCCCCTTATTTACTTTCTAACTGCAGGGAGAATGGTACACTCCTCATTCTCTTGCAGATTCCTGGAGCTTCCGTCCTTGCATCCTTGATGGCAAGTGGTATCTTCCTCCTCCCTTTCCTTTATCTGAGTCTTAATTATCATCTTAGTTATCACATCAAGACCCTGGTGCTGGAGGAACAACAGTACCCAGAGAATTCAGGCTCAGGGAACAGAAACACATCCAAACGCGATCTGACGTACAAGGCAGGGCCCTGCTTGCCTCCGAGGTCGATGTGAGGAGGTGGCCATGAGAACTCAAGAGCAGGGCAGGGCGGGGGCCAGCTTGGAGTCCAGAGGCCAAGCCCAGGATTAGGAAATGGGTCGCTGCCAAGGAATGGGACACAGGGACATGTGGCCCATTCGCTGGGACAAACTGTTTGGCTGGGTGGGTCCATCTGGGGTTTCCGGGGAGTGTGTGAGAGGGAGCACTTTCTCAGCTGGCCCCTGTCCCGTGCTGTCTTAAAGGCTCTGCCTGACACCTGATGCTACCAGTCAGGCAAGGCCCATTTCAGGAAGTTGGCTATCGCCAGGCCAACAGAGAGGGACAGCTCCTTCCTCTGAGTGCTTTATAGCATCTGTTGTCTGCACCATGCAATCAGCTCTTGGCAAACACTGCTCTGTGTGGTTAGTTCTTAGTCCCTGCCACTGTGATAAAAGGTCCTCGGGGGGCAGCAGCTGCCTCATTGGGGTTTATATAACCAGCGTCTAGCCCAGAGCCTGTCCTAGAACAATAATTCCAATTTTAGATGTTGATCAACTCACTTCATTCATTTCCCTAAGCCTCTACCTGACCCCAGATAAAATCAGTGAAACAGGTTCTTCATTAGAACAGGCTGGAAGTCAGTCACTGTTTTATCAACTAGCTCTAAGAACTCAGTTTTAGAAGAGTCCTCACATGTTAGTATGCCTGTGAATCTGGCCCTCTGCTACTACTACCTGTTGGTTCTGGCCTGCGACCCTTCCCTATGGCTCCTGGTCTCTGCCATATTGCCACCTGGCTGTTACTCATGCTCACTCCTGCCTTTGGCCTTTGCTCTATTTTCTCCCTGTGCACAGAATATATTTCCCCAGATATGGCTCACTTCCTCACCTCTATTTGTAAGTCTGCATAACTATCATCTTATTCATGTGGCTTTCTTTGACCTTCCTACCATTGTATCTTATGCTGTCCAGATGTCTGTACTTCCCGGGTTTTTAGACTTCCCCACAGAACAGTATTTTCCACATTGCCATACACTTCACTCTGTCTCCCTACTAAATCCCAGGAGAGCTAGGATTTTTGTCTGTTTTCCCTACTGCTCTACCTCCAGCACCCAGGACAATGCCTAGCGCAGAGAAGGAGCTCCATAAATATTTGGTGAATGAATGAATGAATATGTAAGAACCACCTGGGAAATGTAGACATAGAGCTTTTGGGACTCACTGCAGAGATTCATATCCCAAATCTTAATTACCTGGCTGATATTCTCCACCACCTGTCCCAAATGCTCCTTCACCTAAATGGCCTCCTTCCTCCCTCCTTTCCCTCACACGCCCTAGTCCTGGAGAAGAGGTGGTAAGCTACTATTTCTCCATGCTGCCTGCCAGGTTCTCTGTGCTCACTGCACTATCTGGTTCAGTTGCTGCCTTCCAAGAATCCTTGGGTCAGCCTTTGGGAGGAGAGAGACTGCATTATTTTCCTAGAGTCTGTCTTCTCTTCCCCTTCCTTGTCAGGTGCCCCCAGGGCAGCAGCCCTTCAAAGGCTTGAATGCCCCCTTAACCCTCCAGGGACACTTATCTGCAGAGCCTTCTGGCAGCTCAGCCAGGGGACTCCGGAGCTCATGCCACTTGGAATCTGCAGCAGGTGCACAGAGCAGTCCCATCTGGGACAACCAGATTAGAGAAAAGAGAAGAGGCTGAGGTTGGCTTCCAACCCTCCGAATTAAGTGATCTTTTTAGCAAATCACTTGAGGCCTCTTTGGCTAGACCCGATGCCTTTGTTTGCATTTCCCCCCCTTGTGCATGGTTCTACCCTTGGGACAGCCTCTGCATCTTCTCACCATCATCTGTGGTGATTCATGGTTGCTCTCTGCCACATGGATCAGCTGTTCATTCCTATTAAGGGTCCCATAATTAGAGAGAGCTCAAGACCTGCAGCTTCTGGCTTAGATTTTACCCAAAGAAACCTCCAGGGGAGCTCAGACCCCTGCCTGCCTGTCCCCTCTCAAGTCTATTCATTTACTTCCAAGTCAGAGAACAAGGATTAACAAAGATTGATCACCTTCCCTCCCCCTAGACTGCATGTCCATGTGTCGAAACCAAGCTTAACCCTGGGGATTTAGCAGGCGGTGGCAGGAGTGGGTTTTACTCAGGTCGAAGTAAGTCTATGAGGCACAGAAGCTCAGGTGGACCTTCTTTATTTTCACTGTAAAGTGGGAGGGAGTCAATTATCTCTCTGTGTGCCATAATTTCGGCCGGCTCTCTGACAACCCCGCCCATCTCTTAACATGGACAGTAATGACAGAAAGGAAATCTCTATCACATTTGTATTAAACAAGTATTTTCTAGGTTTTAGGGCCCAGACTACTTTCTATCATTATTCTCCCAGAAAAACTAGAGGCTCCTGATGTCTGCAGGATTCTGGCTACACAGAGAATGATATTGAAATGAGTGTTTCATATTTTTGTGTCTTCCGTATTGTCATTTGAAGTCTGCAAAAGGTGCTAAAGATATGATAGGGTAGGAACTTTAGTTCTAGTCAATTAAGGTTTTTTTTTCTTTTACAAGAAGAGAGGTTAAAAAACACCAACAACCCTGGATATAGCTTGTTGGGAGTTAAAACAGTGCCACAGACAACAATTTGTATATTTAAATTCCCCACCCAAAGTTCCTGGTGTCAAGGAGGTAATGCCTCTGGGACTTCCTGGTGTCACGGAGATGATGCCTCTGGGACTGTGGTAACCTGTGGCAGTGGGCTGATTTGTCTGGGGCATTCACCACGAACATCACTGTGGGTCACCCTGAAGGACAGGCAACTCAGTCCACGAAGTCTGAGACAGCCAGACCAGCAGCCACAGGTGAGAGACAGCGCAGCCCAGGTCCACCCCCAGCATTGAGGGATAAAGCACCCTGCTACTGTCCGTTTCCACTTTCCCCCACCCTCCCAGCACCATCCCCAGCCTCTCCCTCCCTCCTCCGGTCACTCCACTAGGCCTGCTCCTGCTGCCCCAGCTGTAGAAGTTTCCAGCTCACGCATTCGGTTATCAATCACTGGGGATCTCAGCTGCAGTTGGGCTGGAGCGGACAAACCAGCCTTTCTTTATGCCAACAGGGAATGCTTGAAATAACTAGACACACAACTCTGATTGATGCAGCCACAGCTTATACACCACACTTCAGACAGTCTGAAATGGCTGGAATTAATAGCCTATTATTAGATAGCATGTGGGGGTGGGGGTGGGGAGCCAGGAGGAGAGACAAGGAAATACCTTTTGATGATCCTGTCATTTAAATCCATTTATTTGATTTTTGCAGGGTGCGATGTGACCGGGGAGGGGGACGGGGAGAGTGCGTGGTGGGTGTGTGGGTAGTGGGGGTGGGGGTTCTGAGCACTCTGCTGTGAGTCCCCTGGGGGACTCCAGCCAGCTTGGCACCAACCCACCCACCACACTTTTTCTATAAATGATGCAAATCCATGTGGCTGGGCAGGGAGGAGTTAAAGAGACCAGGGAGTGGGACCCAGGGAAGAAAGAGTGGGGCTTGCTAGGTTCACTCGCTCTCCTGCCAGGCTCTGCTAGCCAGCTGCAGAGAGGGGGAATGGAGTTTAAAACCCCCGGTAAGACATTTTCCCTTGGTCTGAACATTGTTTAAATTCCTGAAGTGGGTGATCCCTGTAATAAATACCTTGGACTTTGTAAGACAGATATATTTATTCAAGTTTAAAGTTTGGATTTGATGGATATGCGCTTGGGAATGCATGGGACTGAAGTGTTTGGTGTACGTTGGAACCCATTCAACATGCGCAAGGAGTTAAGAGGACTCCATTTATAGAGAAGCAGAACGTCTTTCTTTTTAACATACGATAAAATTCTTTAAAAAAAATTT
>PVIA01015881.1:0-21017 GCA_004024845.1 Tonatia bakeri | reverse complement strand
GAAGCAATGCTTGCTTACTAACAATTTATTGAGGGATACAACCCCAGGGCCACAAAAATAAGGGGCGGGGGAGGGAGGGAGGGAAGCAAGGAAAGAGGAAAGCAAACCCAAGGTTGTGTGTCACCAAGCTGGCCCCATCTTCCGGAAAAAAACATTGTCAGTCACCCCTTCATGCCTGAGTATCCTCTGGAGGGCCAAATGGAACCACTGCCACCCATAAGCTGAGTCAGGGCCCACGCCTCCTTTATTTTTCCCTGGACAAAATTTGCCCCAAGGATGAACCCCCTGCCTTTCTGAGTAGTTTCCTGGCCTCCGGAGGCGGACCCCAGGTGCCGTTGTGTGGGCTGCTGTATGAGCCCAGCAGGGGTGAGAGGGGCCAGAGCCTGCCTGCCATGATGGGGGGGGTCGGGGGGGGGCAGGGGAGGCCGTGACAGAGCCTAGCCTTCACCCTGGAAAGGCTGTGGTGTTCCATGGTGGTAGGAGGGCCAGGCCACACTGAAGAGTAAGTAGCTCAGATTGGGCCCGGACCAGGACTACCGAAGGCCAGAATGGACAATGCAGGCTTTCCAACGTGCAAAACCCGCCCAGGTCCTTCCAAAGTATTGGACCTCTAGATGGGGGGTCAGTACTTCGAAAGCCCAGCTGAGCAGCTGCGTGATCCTGGGTGAGTCACTTCTCCGAACTTGCCAAACGGGGCAATTACATTTACCTCGCAGAACTGTGAGAACTGGATTAAAACAGGGCATAAAGAACATTTTTTATTACAAATGGAAGTTTTCTATTTTTTGAAGATTTTATTTATTTATTTTTAGAGAGGGAAGGGAGGGAGGAAGAGAGAGAGAGAGAGAAACATCAATGTGCAGTTGCTGGGGGCCGTGGCCTGCAACCCAGGCATGTGCCCTGACTGGGAATCGAACCTGCGATGCTTTGGTTTGCAGCCTGCACTCAATCCACTAAGCTACACCAGCCAGGGCTATAAAGAACACTTTTAAGGGACAAAGAGCTCCACAAATAAGCATCACCGACCAAAACACCCTGCCTGAAATAATGGAGTGGAAAGGCGTTAAAATGCTGTGTTACTGGGACCTCAGCGGTGACCACCAGGGCTCCGTGTTGTGCCCCATCCTCCGGTTTCACACTGTTGGTGAGACACAGGCATCTGGAAAGCCCCCACGCACACCAGTATTTCATTCCCATCTCTCGTCCCACAACTGTGGGCCCCCTCAGGGCACTGACAAGACCTGACTTGCCCACTGTTGTATACCCAGCATCCAATGCACTGCCTGGCCCTTAGTAGGTGCTCCCAAGCACTGTGTATGAAATGAAAGAGTAAACAAGTGAACAAATGAGCCAGAATCTCCATATCTTTGTCCAAGGGCCGCCTGACATGTGAAAGACACCCAGACTCCCAGCAGGTCACCTCATCCTGGAAACTCTCACTGACACGCCCTCCAGCCTTCACCCATTTGTCCCCTTACAGCGCAGGTCCCTCTCTCATGCCACAGCTGACAGTGGAATGGCCGGCTGGATTACCTGTCTCCCAGATCAGACACCAGGTCCCTGGAGGAAAGGGACGCGGCCTCCTTGCTGTCTGTCCCCAGCATCTCCCGGTTCACACGTGTCTCCGCAGAGCTCATGCGGAGCTCAGCACTCCACAGAAAGGTGGTCACTAGGAAACTGGTCTGAAAGCCGATTTGCAGGGTGAAAGTCTGTACTTAGAGTATGTGTTTATAGGGTGACTTAAGGGTGCCCAAAGCGACTGGGGAAACGAAGGAAAAAAATATTCTTTCAGTGAATGAACTACGGTGTCCGATGCCCTGCTCTCTGTCCAGAGCCCCTGGTACCATTGTCCGAATGAAAACTAGGAATGTCCATGCCTTGGGGACCCTTCTGCAAAGCCACTCCATCAGTCAGAGCGCTTGCCACTCGCTTCCACCAGATGAGCAGAGCGGCTTCGAATACCTGCCCTGCGGCCTGAGAGCAGGGGGCAACTTGTTTGAAAGAAACGTGCGGGGCTGCTTAGCGAGTACTTGTTGATAGTCTGGCCTCAAACAGAGGAGCTTGAGGTGGTTGAGGAAAAACACCGGTGGAGAGATCTTCCCCAGGGCCATCAGCAACTCCTGCCCAGACGCAGCCGTGGTTGGAGAGGGACCTGTGGGAGGGAGAGCGAGCCCGTGGCCCCTGCACCTGAGCCGCGGCACCCGCGGAGCTTCCGTCCCCTCCGAAAGGGTCCTCAAGGACAGAGCGCCAAAAGGGGTCTCCGCGCATCAGTCCTTACCCCCCTTTCTCCGCCTCGGAGAAACTTGGGAGGAGTGCAAGCAAGGAGTAAGTCACCCCTGGAACTGAGCCCCCTTCCTCGCGGGTGAATTAATAAATGATTGAGCGCCCAGTTCACAACAGCCTCGCTAGATGGAGACCAGGAATCACTGCAGCAGCGCCGGCGGTGGCGGCGGCGGCGGGGAGCGCGGGCGGGAGCGCTGCCCGCACGGGAGGCGGGCGAGGCTCTGGCGAGGCTCACGTCTGTTTTCCTTTTTCGTGCATTATTTATTTCGCCTCCGCCTGCGGCCCTGCTGCCCGAGCGGACGCTCCCAGCCAGCGCCTCTCGCCGCTGCCTCTCCGGGGCCCGGCGAGACGGACGAGGAGAGCTTCTGCACCCCCGCGCCCTGGGCAGCCGCGCGGCGCCACCGCGAAGGGCGGGGACCCGGGGAGGGCACTCGCTGCCAGCTCCAGGCGGCTCGGAAGAGACTTTCCCCGCCCCCGCCTCCGCCTCGGCAGCCTGCCCTGGCCTTGGGCGCGGGGTGCCGCCCCTCCCGCCCCGCGCGCGGCCAGGCGCAGCCTGGAGCCACCGCGCCCTGCACCCAGTGCGAGCGCGCAGCGCCTGGGACCCCAGCTCAACGGCCCTGGAGGCCCAAGCCGCACGCAAACTTTTGCTCTAGTGCCCGGTGCTCCTCCCAGGCACGTGAAGCCCCCAAGCGCCCGCGCAGTCGCTAGGGTGAGGACCGAGGCCCCGCCTAGAGGGCGGGGGACTGGGGAGGCGGCTGGCTTTAAATGGGGGCCGTCCGGCGGCTCGGGGACAGTCTACCGTGGGGGGAGTGAGACCTCCGTTCGCCGCGCGGTGAATCGGCTGGGGCGGCCCCCAGGCAAGGTGGCGTAAAGCACTGGAGGGGTGCGGGCGGAGATGGAGACCTGGGGGAAGCTCATGTTCTGGGGCGGGAGGCCGGGGCTCAGGAGAGCGTGCCAGGATAAATGGGGTGCGCACGGAGGCGCATATGTTGCAGTGTGCGCAGTGAGGGCTGGCAGGGCAAGGAGGCAAGGAGGGTGCCCGCAGCGTGTGATTTCGTGGTGTTGTGCATGCAGGGTCAGCGACTGTGCAGACAGGAGTTGGTGGGTGTGCACGCAGGGTGAGTGATTCCCGCCGGGTTTGAAGTGTGCTAACTGTGGGAGTGAGTTGTGCATGGCTGTTTCTGGAGTGATGCACAGGACGCTCCATGTGTGCTTGACTGTCTCTGAAGGGGCGCATGGGACCAAGGTGGGCATGCAGGATTCTGGGGATGTGCACCTGGGCCAAGGTATTCACGCAGGGTTCTGAGGGCATGCACCAGGATAGAGTGTGAGTCTGGGAAGACAGTTTCTGTGAGTGTGCACGAGAAGTCATGGAATGTGCAAACTGGAGTGAGGGGGCAGGCTTGATTTATGAGGGTGCCCCAGGGTGCGAGGTGCGCCTGTCCAACCAGGGCTGCTTGCCCAGTGTTCGAGTGCATGGTACCCACACAAGTGCCCACCTGACCCAAGCTTTGCTCCCCTGACAGTTCGCCCTGGGAACGGGTGCCACGGGCGAGATGCTCCTCCGGGACCTGGTCCTGCGCCGTGGCTGCTGCTGGCCCTCGCTGCTGCTGCACTGCGCACTCCACCCGCTCTGGGGCTTCGTGCAGGTGAGCGCTGGCGCCAGTTGCCTGGACTGCACGGGCTTGGAGACCTTGGCGGGACCGGGTGGGGGCGGGGTGCCACCTCACTCTCCCGACCCCAGCTTCCTGCAGCCCCCCTCTGACTAGTCCTGGGGAGAATTTAGGTAATGAAAAGATACTAGGGCCTCCGCCAAGTGTGGCTGAGAAGGGATGAGAGACGCCAGAGGAAGGCTTCACTTGTGGCCTAAGGCCCACAGGACAGGGCCTCAGAACTGGAAGGGTTAGGGAATGTCTGGTGGCATTTGGGGAGTTGGGGATTATTCCCGTGCTTGTGTGAGTTGGACAGTCCAAAGAAGAAGAGATGGGCGAGACTGCTTGCCAGTCTGCCATGGCCCCTGAGCTGTCCCAAGTTGTGGGGCCCTGCTGGGAACCAGCTCAGTCAGTCTTGCTTGGGTGGCAGCCGAGTGACCACTGGGCAAGGACCAGGAGCTCTAAAACTGGACATGCAGGTTGAGTGGGCGGGTCGGTCAGTGTCCCCCCAGCCTTCAACCTGGGCACCAGGCCTGTCTTCTGCCCTCTTCCCTGGCTAACCTCCGCCTCACTCACAGTTGTTTTCCTTTGGGAACTGACAGCTTCCTTTAATGTGTGAAACGGCAGTTATTAAACTCAGCTGTGCCTCCTCGGGATGCAGGATTTTGTCACTTTTAAACGCTCAGGCGGTTGAGGACCAGCTTCCCTTGTTCAACTTTGAGTCAAACCTCAGATATAATGTTCACTTCATTCTTATTTTCATTTGCTTCCAGTTTTCCATAAGACTTTTCAGCTAGTGTGGAGAGTACCCAACGATGTTGTCTTTCTCCACAACTAGAATTCTCCTGGATAGAGACTAGAGACTCACCGCTACCACCCCCAAAAGAAATAATTGTGCAAGAGCAGCCCAGTTTTTTATCAATGTCTTCAGCCAGGCAGTACTTACACGTGTGTGTGTGTGTGTGTGTGTGTGTGTGTGTTTCAGATGCTGTTACTCAATACAAATCAATTTGTGTGCAAACCAATTAGAAAAGGAACCACTAGACAAGTAGAATGGATAAAATCTTGGCTGCAGGCTCTGGAAAAATTAATCTATGAATGATAAGGACCAGGAAGCCAAGGGAAAGGGGCTTGGGGACGGATGGATCTGGTCTGTAAGCAGAAGAGCTGAGTCGAGGGGAACAGAGGGGAGAAGAAAGATGGAAGCGTGTGAAGCTGAGTATTTCCCTGTAAGGGGCGTGCTTACAACCTGTCTCATCGTGGGAGTGTCTCAGACATAGAGAAAGAACTCAGAGATTCCACAGGAGTTATGCCAGAAGAGCCCCCTGAAGTTGTAAGCATTTGGAAGGGTGTGGCTGACGTGATAGAGTCCTCTAATTAATAGGGTAATTGGTGAAGTGAGAGACCCGTGGTCCCCAGTGCACCGGGTTCCTACCTTGAAATCATCCCGAAGCCTCTGGAGGCTGCCGAGATGATAAGAAACTCAATCATTCGAGTCAGATGACATTTAAATTGCTGCAAGGTTGGTGTGGGGGCATCCATTAGCCTCCCCCCTCTTCTCTTTAATGTGTCTGGAATTGAGATTTTGAGCTTTTGTGATGTAGGGTTCTTCTAAGTTCACTTCCAGATGATTCCTTTTTTTTTTTTTTTTTTGCAAGCAGAGAGGATGACAGGCTGGCAAATTTATTAGGTGTGACAGGAGTGTGTCTCATCAAGTCACTGTGGTGCTGGCCTGTCTCCATAAAAGATGCCAGAAGCCATCATCTTTGTGAGCGTCCTCCTAGAGCCACCCGGCGGGGACACAGGCTCTGATGCCAGCCTGTGGGTTTCTGTGTGCAGACAAGGTGCCACCCCCAGACCCAAGCGATGCTGACCCCCTGCTACTGCCAGTCACTACAGCTTCACTTAAGGATTCAGCAGCATTTACTGGGCACCTACTGTTTGCCAGGCCCTGTGTTAAGTGCAAGGGACCTAGTGGTCCCTGCCCTCAGGGCAGCGACAGCCTGGCACTGGAGAGATAATTAAACCAGTACCTACAGGCAGATAGCTCCACAGGAGATGGGACCCCGTGGAAGAGACAGAGCGGTCCCACAGGTGTGGTGCTTTGGCTGAGACAGGAACCAGGAGAAGTCAGGAGCCGGGGCGGGCAGTAGTGAAGCGTGCAGGCGGAGGGAACAGCCCCCCGGGCTGAAGGCGAGAGGGTGGGGCCACTGTTGTGAGCCACTAACATCGTATCTTGCAGTTTGGACTTCATCCTAGGGGCAATGGGACTGTCAAAGGCTTACACAAGAGATGACGTGACCTCAGATGGGTGTTTGAGACACCTCAGTCCAGCTCTAGCCAGAAAGATGGATTCGGGGCGGGGAGCAAGGAGGCAAGGGTCAAGGAGGCTGGTGACGGTAGGGTTGCCAGATTGAGCAAATAAAAATACAGAATGTATAGTTCAATTTGAATTTCAGATAAGCCACAGATTGTTCTTTAGCATGATAAATATATCCCATTATAATATTTGGGACACACTTATACTCAAAAATTTATTGTTTATCTGAAATTAACAGGGCATCCTGCATTTCACCTAGCAACCCTATGGGAGAGGTGAGGACTGCCCAGCAGAGAGAGGATGGGGTCCTAGTTTAGGGGGGGGAGTGGGGAGAATGGATGGATACAAGTCCTGTTTATGAGGCAACATGCCCTGGACCGGAGAGCTGAACTGAGTGGTCAGCAGTGGGAACTGGCAGTCATGGAGCCCCTTGTGCCCCAGACTACAGTGACAGGTCCCCAATCCAGGTGACTGCAGGATCAACCTGTGCCTCCGGATTCTGGCCTCAGGAAAACACTGAAGAACAGGGGAGGGAAGGCAGAGCGTGGCAGAGCTGGAGTAAAAACTCGTCCCAGGGAGTCATGATGCCAGCTTTTGCTCTGTGGGCTGTAGGCAAGTTGTTGACCTCTCTGGGCCTCTGTTCCTTCTTAGTCAAGTCCAGCTAAGAGTAGGTGACCTCAAGGGCAAGGTTGTTGTCCTTGTGGGACTCCCTAAGATATAAATCAACCAAGCCAGGTATGGATGCAAGCTCCCAGTACTAAGACTTCCTCTCTACTTGCCTAAATGCCACACCACCAGCCCACAGGACCCCAAAGTGGACCTGGGTTGGGGGGACGGACTAGACCCTGTTCGTCTGCACTAGGCGGCAGATCACCTCCCAACACATCTTTTCCCCGAGCCCCCACGGGTCCCGGGCCCTGGGCATCTGCAGCAGAGCACTACCCTCACTGAGCCTGCTGTCCCTGCCGCCACATGTGGAGGGTAACAACCACCCCTCCCGGTTATCCTCGTGGTGAGATGACAGCCTGTCTCCCATGGCCGGCGCACAGCAGAGCTCAGGAAGTCACACTTGGTCAGGATTAATGAAGCACAGGCTCATCTACCCGCCAGCTTAAGTAGGGGGAGCAAACATCACAAAACAGTGGGGAAGATGCCCCAAAGACAAGGGCCTGCAAGGCGAGGAAGCTGCCCGGGCAGGTGGGCCTCATCCGGGAGGTCACGGGTCTCAGGGCGGCCTGCCTGAGAAGGCTGCGCGGGAGCTGGGTTTGAAGGATGAATGGAAGTTGGCAAGTGGATCAAGGGTTTTCGTAACCAGCTGTCAGTGGCGACAGGCTCAGCGGCCTCAGGTCTGCGCTGGACCAAACTCCAGGCAGGGGCCCAGGCAGGGCCCGCCCCTCAGGGAGGACAGCCAGCCCTGAGCAGACACTCTTGTGATGGCGGTTGGTTAAGCAGCTGTGCCAGCCCCCTTTCCGGTGGGGCCATTCCAAGACACCACAGCTTTCTGAAATTCTTCCTTTCCCATCAGCCTTGAAGCTTGGCCCCGGGTTCCCTGCCTATAATTTCACTGCATGAAACTCTCTTACACATCTGCGCCCGTGTAGCCTCTCACACAAATAGGTCATTGGGTTGGGCCAGGTTAAACAAACGTGCTGCTCTCGCGTAAATTGCACTGTGGAGTGTGGGAAAGTAATTGCTTTGGCAATGGCCTTCACAGCTTGACGTTCACACACTTCGTAGAGTTCAGGAGAGAGGCGATCTCTGAGGCCAGCGACTGGGCAGACGGAGCTCCCAAGCAATGCCCCGCAGTCCTAGAAGGTCAGAATCCAGAGGGCAGGCTCGGTGCTGGCGGGAGAACTGACTGCCGTACCAGTGGAGAAGCGAGGGGTCCAGTCACTGAGGGGCAAAGAGTTAATCATGTCCGTAACATAACAGAGAAAAGCCTCACCCCGTGAGGATGCGCTCTTCCTAGCGGGACATAGGTCGCCTCTCAGAGCTTGAACCACAGTCGACGGTCCTTTGAGAACACTCAGAGGTGGTAAGCAGGAGCTTCTTGGCCTTGTCAGTGCTGCCAGAGCTGGAAACCGGTTCCCCTCCTGCTGCCGTCCCCACAGCCCTTACCTAGCCTGCTCACATCTGCCAAAGGCAGCAGGAATCCGAGCCCTGTGGGCTCTCTGCTGGGCCTGACATGGGCAGCCAAGGGTCAAGCTGGCCTTTAAAGGCGGCCGACCGTAGTTGGTCTTGCAGGGAAATAAGGGTTCTAGGTTTCTACTCACTCAAGATGACAGCTAGAGAAGTTAAGCGTGGGCATTATTGGGGTGGGGGGTGACCACCAACTTTTTCCTTCATGCTTTTAAATCAGCTCGTTCCCTGGGACAGGCACAAAGCACCAGCTTCTCGGATTTACAGCAGTGCCTCAGGGAGGGACGCAGGTACGGGCAGTCTACGGCTCCATTAGAAGCTTAGCCTGGGACACTTAACATACCCATGCCCCACTGCATCTGCAGAAACTCTGATGTAACTGACTGTGGCTAAGGCTCAGATGGGAGTATTTTGGGGTGGCCTACCTGGAGATTCCGATGTGCAGTTGGGATTGGGGACCACTGGGTGAGCACAGCCAGCTCCCACCGCTCATCCTAGTTTACAGGTCAGGAAATGACACTGATGTCCGAAAACACCAGACCCGAGTTTCGGAGGCATAGTTTCTGGTCCAGTTCTTAATATTTCTTCATTCATTCATTCATTCACTCACTCACCAAATGTTCATTGAACACTAGGCATCCCCTTGAATGCCAGGTTATGATAGTGCAAGAAATGATCACGGGCCTGGTCCCTGCCCCCGTAGATCTATGGCCCAGCGGTGCAGATGGGCAGGAACCAGGGAGTCACCACAAGGCAGACTTCGGCCCTGCTGAGCGGAACCTGGGCCAGAGGAGTCTAGGAAAAGGAGGTCTGACCAGGTCCTGGGGGTCAGGGCCGCTTCCCTGAACAAGTGAGAGCCATGCTGAGAAGGGGCCAGCAGGGAAAGGCAGGGGTGGGGACATTCTGGTCCACTGGAGCAGCCCGTGAAAGGGTGGGAGTGCAGCCTGGGCAGAGACTGGAAGAAGGGCCCTGAGGGTGAAGCTGTGGGTGAGAGCTCAGGGCGAGTTGGAGCTGGAGATGCTGTGGGAGGGGTGGTCTCCTGTGCAGGACCCTGTGGCCACATGATCCCCTGAGCTGTGGGCAGGCTTTCAGGGGGGTTCTGAGGGATGCAGATGGTCTGGGTGGGTGTGTTTCACACGAGACCACCAGGGCTCCCCTTGGTTGTGCGGATCACCAGAGCAGACACCTGGCTGAGGAGGGCGTTTCCTCCCTGGAGACAGAGGGCCTTGGCTGTCCCAGGAAAACTGTCAGGAGCTGGTGGGACCCAGGGAGGGGAAGGCCGGGCCTTGTACTGGAGCAGGACAGACTGGAGAAGTGGCTGGGTCTGCCTGCTGGGGGTGTAAATCGGTGTCCTGCCCCCACCCATGCAGGGGAACCTGGGGTAGCCCCTTCTCCTGAGCTTCAGTTTCCTCATCAGTCTGCTGGGGAGCTTCTAGGAGCTCAGCTTCCAGCTGCTTCTGCCTCTCTGTAATATTGCAGCCACTGGCCACAGTCCCATAGCTGGTCCCCAGCAGAGCTGGAAATAAAACCTTAATCTCCAAACCTGCCCAGCTCTCCTCCTACAACCTTGTTCTTTTTGAACCTGACCTCTGTCTTTTCTTTCTGCTGTGGTTTGGGAGAAGAAGCCCAAGTCCCGGCCTGGCAGGGAGCAGGTGGGGCGGGCCCGTTTTGGCTCCTGGTTGCCTCATGGTCTTCTCTTGGTCGCATGGGTCCATTTCTGCAGGTGACACACGGCGAGCCCCAGAAGTCCTGCTCCAAGGTGACTGACAGCTGTCAACACATCTGCCAGTGCCGGCCCCCTCCCCCGCTGCCCCCGCCACCCCCACCTCCACCGCCTCCCAGACTCCTCTCTGCCCCAGGTAAGTAAAGGCTTGCCTGTTTCCGATTTCCCTTGGTGTCCTCCGGGCCCCGGGAGAACCTGGGGCAGAGCGGAGGGCAGCCTTGCCTCCTCTGTAATTTTCCACTGGCCGAGCAGGAGGGAAGCCAAGGCCCAACTTTCGCCTGCAGTCTGCAAAACGCCTTCCCCGCAGAACGCTCCTGCGGGACGGAGAAGGATGTTTCTGCACCCGTTAATCAGATAACAGTCAGCCTCCATTGGATGAGTGACGGGGCCCGGATTGCTCTAAAGGCCAGACCTTTAAAGGACAGGCCCTGGGCACCAGGCTTATATAGCCACCCACGCACACGGTTTCATTTTCCGACTGTAATTCTGGTCTAAGGAGGCTCTGGGAGCATAGTGGCCTGGATGCCTCTCAGCTGTTTGCAGTGAACTCGGCTCCCCGCCCCCTCGCTTGTTCGCCTTGATTTCATCTACGAACAATTCGACCTCCTGGTCATTCAAACAAAGGAGGGTTTCTTAGCCAGAAACAGCCAGAGTCCTGACCTCCAAGGGTTAAGTGGCCTGCATACAATTGCTACTTGACAAGGTCTCTAAGAAGAGATTCTGTACATGGGGTTGATCACCCACGGTTCGGCCTGCAGAATACCCAGTGATGCTGGCTGGGTCTTCCTCGTTAAGTGCACCGCTGCCGAGTTATCGGGGCATATTTTAAAGAACCTTGAGGACGCTTGCTCTCTGGTCAGCTGTGTCTCCAGACAGTAATACAATGTCCTGGGGGATCTTCGCAGTTCGAGTGCCTTTGCATTTTGTCTGCTGGGCCCCAACACGTCTCCATTCTTACCTGACACCTGTCCCTGGTGCTTCTCTGAGTGGGGTCCTCAATATGGCCTGAGGCATTTTTTTTTAAAAGGGCAGCTTCAGAGGCCCACTTCAGACCCACCCACTCAGAGACACTCGGATGGGGCTTAGGAAGTAGCAGCTCTGAGGCGATCAAATGCAAGTTAACGTGGAGAAACTTGGCCTACCAGGCCCCCTGCTCCGGGCCTCTGTGATATCCCCCCACCCCAGGATGCTCACCTCCTCCTCTCTCTGGAAGGAATCCCCAAGCTGTCCGGGGGGCCTGGCCTCAGGCATCTGCCCTGGGAGATCACAGCCTTCCCCCTTCCTTGCAGTGTCTCCTCCTCCCAGGGTGTGGGCCCCGGGCCTGTGCTGTCCCCGCTGCGCTTGTGTCTGTTGGACCCGGTTAGAGCCCCTTCAGTTCACCTGGTGCTGGCTGAGCTTCTGTGCCCGACACAGAGGGGAGAGACGGTTCTGGTCCCCTGGGATCTCTCAGCCTCGAAGGAAAGGCCCTCCCGTCAGCAACCTACACGAGGTGGCCTGAGACAGCGCAGACCTTGCCATTGGGTGTACGGGAGATCCCTGAGTAGCTCGGCCACAGCGCACTGTAACTGTGACCTGGGTCTTGAAGAATCGATGACCTTGCTCCCGGTTGATAAGGAGGTAGTGGGAACAGGTACCCGGGCAGAAGGAACAGCATGGGCAAAGCGAGGAGGTCTGCCTCTGTGAGACCCTCCCTGGCAGTCACGAGCTCTTCAGCAGGCGGGCCAGGGCAGACCGGGCAGGGCCTCGGGTGGGCACGTGGCCGATGAGATCACATTTCCTCCGGTGAATCACCGTCTGCCAAATGCCATTCATCATATCCAAATGCCTCCTGTTCTTTGCCCCTTTTGCTTTAAATAGACTCACTTTTGTGTTTATGTAAATTAATTGCCAAAGAAAACTTGACACAACCACTGTCAATGAAAAGACAGCACAAACAGAAAGTGACCGTAAAAATAAATGTAATGAAAAGTGTAACGAAGCCAGTGTCAGCGAGGTGTCAGAGCTGTGGTAGCTCTCTGTGGAGCCTCTTCTCTGTGAAGACAGCGGAAGGTGTGTGAGAGCATCGGAAAGGCCTCATTCCTGGTCCTGGGTTTCACTGTGCTGAGTGCCGGGTCCCCGTGCCGTGGGAAGCCAGCTCACTTAGCTGCAGGGACGTGCACCCCACCCTTTACGAGTCTGCTGTGGGCTGTGGCCAGCCCACGAAGGTGTTAAGCAGGGAAATGGTGTGATTCTGTATATCTGCTGTAGAAAGATCGACTCCCTTGACAATGCGGAGGTGCGATTGGGGGTGAACCGCCAGACTGGAGTCAAGGGCGGGGCCTCTTGGGATCATTCAGTCCCCAGACCACCCACGGGGGCCTGCAGCCAGGCCAGGGCTGCAGGCAGGAGAGGCGCACAGGGAGGCCCTGAGCCTGGGGGCGGCCGCCTTGTCTGGGCTTTGTGTTGAGTGCACCCAGGAGAGAGGGGAGGAGGCGCAGTTTGGTCCTAAGGCAGGACTTCCTAGTCACACACAGCAGACAGCCACCTTGAAGTGGCTTAAGTAACACAAAACTAGGGAGGGAGATGCTAGTTTTTGCCTCATGTACCAGGATATTCCAGCAGCAGGTCTTCCATGATGACAGTATTGGGTTTCTGTCTCGGCCCCACTCTCTTCTGGTTTCTCCTGGGTTGCCTTTTCTCTCAGGTTGGACCAGTCCCTGGGACTCCAGGCACCAGGATTCCATCAACCTTGCAGTTAGTAATCTTCCTATGATGAGAGCTTCTCTTTCCCCAAATATCCTCTAACGTCCTGGGGCTGACTTTCATTGGATCATCTTGGGTCACATGCCCATCCTTGGACCAATCATGGTGGCCTATGGGATGAAATATGCTGATTGACCAGGCCTGGGCCATGTGACCACCCTTGGGGTTGGAGTGTAGAGACAGAGGTTAAGGGAGTGGTGGCCTCCCAAGGTCATGGACATGAACCCTGGGCAGAGAGGTCAGCAGATGCACCCCACAGCCATGAAGTGCCTGGCAGATTAGACCAGTGGCAGGGAATGTTTTGTACATTCTCTTAGTCCTCCTTGAGCTCAACCCGGACCCTGCACACAAGCAGTGCCCAGTAAAATGTCAGACAGAGCTATGGCCACAGCCACAACTGCTGCCTATCCTACAATGGAAAGGAATCCGCCTCTCTCCCAGAGGGCACGAGGCTCCAGAGCTGCGGAAGCTCTGCTGTCATTTAGCAGGTGGGCATGGAGCCCGCCAGGTGCTGGGCCAGGGACTCAGCCATGAGCAAGAGAGGGGGCAGGTCCAGCCCTCTTGGAGCTTGCGGTCCAGTGAACTGTCGGTTGCAGGAGTGTTTGTAGGAGCGTCCTTTCCTGCTGTCTTCCTGGATACCTGGGCTCCAGGCTTGTGTCATCCTTTGCTCACTTGTTCATGGGATGGGCCTTGAATTTCTACCCCCCCACCACCAGGGGCCTCTGTTTCACCTGGGGGAACATTAGCCAAGCGCCTGCTCTGTGCCCAGCCCCATGCTGGGGCCACCGGAGGCACACAGAGGCACCCAGGGACTTGTCCCCAATGGCAGGGGCCAGGTGATGAAAAGGCTGAGAACGAGCATGAGAGTCTGAGGCCCCAAGCCTTGTCTGGTGCCAGCTCGGCCACTTCCGTGTGTGTGTGTGTGTGTGTGTGTGTGTGTGTGTGTAGGAGGACCAGGCCACCTGAGGCTCGGGCCCGACTTCTACAAACCAGGTTTTGGGTTTTACCCACCCGAGGGGCTGACTTGAGGATTCCCATAAGTGAAAAGTGCTTTTGAAGCGGCTGCCACTCATCCTGTGGAAGTCCTTCTGATGCACAGTGGCCTGTGAGCGCCAGACCAGGGAACACAGGTGCTGCTGAGGATGGGCTCATTCCAGAAGGAGGGGGAGGGGGCGCATGAAAGGATTCCCTGGCAGACCCGGGAGCAGAGACAGGCCAGACGGGCTGGGCCATGGGGGATGGGGAAGTGCTGATGCAAAGGCTCAGAGTTAGGGGCCAAAGGAGCCAACAGGAGACTCCCCACTGACGCCATGTTGATTGGCAGGAGCCTGGGCGGAGGAAGAAAGAAGGAAGGGAGGAATCTGCATGATTTCAAGCAGACTTATCCAGTCTCCCATGGAAGTACCTGGCAGAAACATTTGCCCAGATGAATTGTCGTGTGTCCTCCACATGGCCAAACAGCACGCTGCTGCTCAGGGGGACCGGCTTGTCCTGGTGTGCCCAGGACTCCCCTGGTTTTACCCCCCAAAGTCCTGCATCCCAGAAACCCTTCAGTGCTGGGCAAACCTGCGCAGTTGGTCATCCTACTGCTGGACCACCCTTCTGGCAAAGGCAGTGTGTGGTTTTTGTTTTTCGCTGTGTGTGTTTTTGGTGTGTTTGTTGTTTTGTTTTACCACGAAACTTTCTGGAGCACTAGCCCCCAATGCCATCTGGGGCTCATTGCTCTTGGGGGCCACTCAGCCCTGCATCCCTCTGAGGGGGCCCAGCTCTGTGCCCTCTCCCAGCAGCCTGGAAGTCCGTTGGGACAGCCCTGCCCTGAGTCCCGCCTGCCATCGGGAAGGGGCAGGGAGAAGGCTCTGGTGAGGCAGGAGAGTCTTGAGCAGCGTCTCTGCTTGCTGCCCTTGTTTCCCAAACTCTGCCCCCGATCCTGCGCACTTCAGCCCAGGTGGCGAATGCAATTCATAAATTTTTGCCCGCTGTGGGCCATTGGGGATCACTAAACCAGTAGTTTTCTGGCGTGAGTGTGGTCAGAACCCCCTGGAAGGCTTGTTGGGAACACAGGTTGCCAGGATGCCTGATTTAGTCGGTCTGGGTGGAGCTGAGGGTTTGCATTTCTGACATGTCATCTGGTGGTGCTGATGTCACTGGCCTGAGGTGCACAGTTTGAGAACCAGCATCCTAGGGGATGGCCTCAGGTCAGGGAGCTCCAGCATCAGTCCCAGCCCTTCCAGTCCCAGCCCTGTGACCCTGGGCACAGTGCATCCCTGTCAGAGCCTCAGTCTCCTCTTCTGTAAAGTGGGGCTGATGATTCCTACCTGAGAAGGGATTTCTGTGAGACTGCAGATTATGCAGGCTGTTCTTGGCAGATACCACGTGCTTGAGAGGGGTTGCTACAGCGCGGTGGCTCACTGCCTGGCTTTTTCCTGCCCCCGAAACCTGGGCTCAAGCCTTGTTTCTTAGCTAAGGGGTTTGGGAAAGCTGTCGTGAACTGCTTGGGGCCTCCATTTCCACATCTGTAAAATGGGACTAATGACAATACCTGCCACAGTTGGGGGTGGTCGTGAGAATTCAAGGCCACAAAGTTTGCATGGCACAAAGCCTGGAACCCACGTCACACTCCATACGTGGCAGCTAATAAGTAATACTAATAGCAACAGTCGAAATAATAATAGTTCAGTGACCTCCAGGTTGGGAGTTGCTCAAACCCGGTTCTGCCACCTGCCTGCTGAGAGCGAAAGACCCGATTAGAAACTCAAGGATGAAGTGGGTTCTTTAAGGATGTGTAGACCCCCCTAGGAATTCAATAGAAAGGAAACGGTTGTCAGAGAGTGTCTCCCAGGGCTGCCCTTGCCAGGCCTGTGATTCTCAAAGTCCCCCAGAGTCCCCCAAGTGCAGGTGCTTCTAGAAACTCTGGGCAGGGCTGAACCCTGAGGAAGGCAAGGCAAACACTGGCCCCAGCACCTGACCGAAGAGCCCACGGCAGCCTCCAGAGCCCATGACTTGCCCTGAGCACCGGGCTTCCTTTGTCAGTGCCAGTGGTGGCCCAGTGGTCCCTGCAGGTGACTCAGATGGCTGAGGCCGGGGCAGGAGGGTGCACCAGGGAAAGGCAGGCACACCCCTCTGTGAGACCTGCCCCTGAGGCTGACTGGTCCCAAAATAGCGGTGGCAGAGCAGAGGCGTGAGCATGCATTTCCTTAGTGCCTGTCTTTAAGAAGTTCAAAGCACTGCTATTTCATTTTTTGCATTTATTTTATTCTTAGAAAAATCAAAAAAGAGGTTAAGTGACTCCCCAGAGGTCACCCAGCAGTGGTGGAGCTAGGAGTGAGTCAACTGATTCATCTCTATGTGCCGAGGCCAAGCTTTAACAGAGGAAAAAAAATGGGACTGTGAAAGTTCTAGAATGCTCTTTTTGTTTTGGTCCACTCAGAATACTAGAAAGAAACTGATATTTAGCTCCCAACACTGAAAGGGAAGCTCCGCTTTCCTCCCCTCAGGCCTCAAACACTCCTCTGTAGCAGGTGTACTAGCCCCAGTGTCCGTGAGGGGTCTAGGCCTCAAAGACGGTGAGTTACTTGTTCCTGGCCGGCCAGCTAAGCAGGGGCGGTAATTCAAGGCCCCCTGATTACTCCCTGTTGCCGCCTCTGCCTAGCTCTCGCTGCACCACTGGAGTCCGCTGCAAGGGCCCCCTTTCCTCTCCTGTCTCAGAGCCTTTGTGCCTACGAGTCCTCGCGTCTGCACAGCCTCCCCGAAAGTGGCTCACCTGACGCATGCCAATCTCAGATGTCCTCCAGGAAAACCTAACTTCCAGGGGGTCACGCCGTTCCCCATTCAGACTTTCTGTGGGTGTGGGACAGACCACCCTGAAACAGAGTGGTGACAGAAACACCACCAGTGTACTATCCTTTCCTCCCACGGCCATGGGGGTTCAAAGGCTCCACTCTGGGGGCCTCACTGGGGGTCTTTCCGGTGACTTTGGTCTGTTGCCTGGGGCTGGAGCCATGCTGAAGGCTTCCTTGTTTGTGTCTTGTGGGTGGTGCTGGCTGCTGCTTGGCCTGAATTCCAGAGCACCCGCACGCCATGTGTCTGTGTGGCCACGGCTTCCTCACAGTGTGGCGGCAGCGCTCCAAGCTGGAGAAGCCGGTGGAAGCCGCGCCCCCTGGGCGATGCAGCTGAGAGGCACGTGCAGCATCACTTCTGCTGCGTGCGCTGCTTTGTTCCTGGGGATCAGGTGACCAAGGCAGCTTCCTGGGAGGAGCTGGGGGTGGGTGGGGGGGGCTTCGACTCCACCCCTTGATAGATAATTTGCATATATCTTAAAGCCACGCTTCCCTCCATCAACACACACACATATCCATGCACACAGACTTTGAACTTTTCTTTGCCTTCCTAGAAGTTGCCCCACCCATTACATATCTAATTAATGTGTCTACTTAATTACTTGGCTTATGCCTAGACTCTGTGCTAGACACAGACCATCATCACTTGGCTGGAGGGTCCACCGAGAGCCCCGGCTCCTCAACACGGGCCTGCATATCATGGGTGCTCAGGAGCTACTCATCCATTTCTCTTTTTTTTCTTAGAGAAAGGGGAAGGGAGGGAGAGGGAAAAGGAGAGAAACATCGATCGGTTGCCTCCTGTACCCACCCCAACCAGCGACCAAATGTGCCACCTAGGCACACGCCCTGACCCGGAATTGAACTGGTGACCTTTTGCTTTGTGGGACTGAGCCACACTGGTCAGGGCTACTGATTCATTTCTTTTGCAAAGGGTTTTGACTGCCGACTCTTGCCAGACACTGGCCAGGTCCTGGGAGTGCAGTCATGGAGGTCGTAGCTGGCTATGCAAGTACCGGCAAGCAAGCAGGGCGGGCGGGGGCTGGGACGGAAGATAAACACAAATGTCTCCGGGAACATAGAAAGCGACACGCGTTACAGGGGTAATGAAAAGGATTCGATCTGATGGTGGTGACTGGGTGCTCACCTAGATTTCATGGTCTGGGCACAGGAGATGACATTTCAGCTGATAGGGGAGGGATGTAGTCTCGGGGGTGGTGGTTCTCAGTGGCGGGAACAGCAAGTACAAGTCTGCCATGTGGGAGGGCCCTGGGGTGAGTGAGGGGCTGGCTGCTGGGTGAAGGAAATGGGAGGCAGCGCGTCCCAGAGAAGATGGTGCCCAGACCACGAGGGGGCAGGGCCCTGGAGGCTAGGGAAGGGGCAGGGTTTTGCTCTTATATGCAACTAGACGCCTCTAGATGGGTTTGAACAGCAAGAGTGGTGTGGCCTCACTTACACTTCACAGAGACTGACTCCCCCCATGAGGAGGGTCCAGGTGAGAAGCAGTGATGGAAGAGCCTGGGTGTGGCCTGGTCAGGGGGAGGCAAGAGACAGACCTGTCAAGCCCTGGTCTGGTTTAAGAGGATTTGGAGGTTGGATAATAGGACTCTGTAATGGCGGTGGTTGCAGAGTTGGGGGACAGCAATGTCCCCAGGTTTTGTGCAATGAACAAGCAGACATCACTCACATTCCCCCTCCTTGGTCCTCTCGGGACATTTGTGAGCTCACCAAGGGGCTGATGCAGACTCAGTGGGGCCTGAAAGAGGTGAGCAGCTCAAATGTGCCCCTGTGTGTTTTAGCGGCTGCCATTTCATAAGGACACGATCTCTGGGACTCTATGAAGGTTCCAATCCCTGGGGCAAGCAGAAGAGGAGGACTTTGGAAGCCTCAAAAGCCTAGGATGGGAGCAGCAGGTCCTGCCAGCCCTGGGGACCTACCTTCTCTGCAGGGCGCCAGGCTCCTTATGACAGAGTGTGAATGCCACAGTGCCATCCTGCCCCGAGCGAGCCCATGATGAGGGGCTGCGGGTGTCAAAGATGGACCGTGTCACTGAACATCCCTTGCTTCATGGGCTGTGTTGGTGCCAAGCTAGTCCTCACTGTCATCATTGATTTGGACCTGTGGGTATCAAATGCTCAACATTTGTGGGAGGCAGGGCTTCTGCTTCTGTCCTGCTATCTTTGAGCCACTGGCCTGGTCTGTGAGCAGGGGGACATGGGGCGCTGCGCCTGGCTCTGGCTCCCCCACCGGCCGTGTGCTGGTCGCTCAGCCCCTCCAAGCGTGGAGTTCTTGTCTGCAAATGCTGGCTGAGATTCTGTCCCCCGAAGGTGGTCGTGAGCACAGACACCGCTCGTGCTGATCCCGTGCAGTGCCTGGTGCCTCCCACTCTGTCTCGGCAACACCATCTTTGCTTGAGCGAGTCTCTTACCCAAGCTGGTCTCAGCTCCCCTTCCTTAAAACGGGCTGGTTCTGCCCTGAGTTCTGCTCCAGATGGAGCACCTCGCCCTGTGAGCACGACTCTTGTCCCCGGGCTTGAGCGTCCGGCCGTGTAAGAATTTTAATAGTTGCTGGCTTTCTTTTAAAAAGTGATTTTATTTATTTTTTAAGTACTGACTCTCCCTTTCCCAATTCAATAAGTAGAATTGTTTGTCATCCATTTATTTGCTTGAATCCAGCAAATGAAAGATTATAGATTTATGTGGACTTTAATGTGCTCAACAAACCTTTATCCGTTGATTTATTGAACAAACTTTTGCCAAGAGTTTGTGCTGTGGCAGGTCCTGGGTTAGAGACGCACTGTCCACAGCCCTGCCCTCGGGGAACCTGAGCCCTGGATGCCGGTGGCCTCGCCTGAGAGCCTTAAAAATGACAGATGCCCCGGTTCACCCCGGAAGGAGGTGACCCTTGAGGAGATCAAGGTTGGGACTCGGCTGCAACCTGAGACATGGGGCGGGAAGGGATGGGTGCCAAAAAAGAGGAAGAGGTGAGGCGCAGTGGGACTTGGGGCCACAGGACCGGGGAGACTTGAGCATGAGTGAGGGACCTCCCGTGTCACCAGGGTGCTGGGGAGACCCTGGGCTTGGGTCCTGCCCTCCAGGGTTCTGGAGTGCTGCAAGACATCTGGACTCAACGCTGGGCTGGAAATAGTCAAACTTGCACGTCCACGCCCACCACGTGCTTCCTGGGTGCTCACTTTCTTGTAATGATTTTAATTGAGGTAAAGGTCACCATCTTACCCATTTTAAAGTATGCATGCGGCAGTTTTTAGTATATTCACAATGTTATCTAACCAGTACTACGATCTAATTCCAGATCATTTTTGTCATCTCCCCAAAAGAAGCCCTGTCCCTCCCAACCCAGCCCCCTCGCCCAGGCCTGCCCACCGCCAGTCCACTTCCTTCCTGCCTCTGTGGATTCGCTCCTCTGGACATTTAACATAAACCTGGGTGATCTTTGTCAGTCTGAGCCTCAGTTTCCTCGTCTCCTAGTGGGGACAGGGCTTCCCCCCTCAGGAGGGAGAGGCGGAATTCGGTTGGAGTGTTCAGGGTGGGCCCACGGCCTAGAGCAGGCAGGTGCTTGGAGGGTGTGGCTCCCATAGAGGAAGGGGACCCTGCAGGAGGGTGGGAGGTGGCAGCGAGGTCCTGGCTGAGAGGCCCAGCCTGTTGCGCTGGGGCCGGGAGCTGGTTCCCGCACCCGTAACAACATGTGGGTGGACCTCGTCTCACTCGCAGGGCTGTTGGGAGGGCCAGATCGGTTCACAGGTGACCGTGTTAGAACAGCTCCGGCCCCGGGCGATCACCTGCCAATGTCAGCTGCTTCGTGTTATTACAGAATCCATGTAGGACGTCCCCCTTGGGTCCAGGACAAAGCCGTCCTTCTGACCTGTTAAGTGTCTGATGCGATCCCTGAGGACGGGGACTGTGGATGCATCTTTGTCCCCAGAGACAGCTCACAGCTTGACACCTGTGCAGGTGCTCACTGGTGTTTGAAGAAATGGGTGCACGTGACCAGTTGAGGCAGACAGAGAAACACTTTCCGGGATCAATGGGGAGGGAGGGGCTGACATTTTTTAAGAGGCTGCCACTGGTCAGGGAGCACCTGGGACCATACCTGAGAGGAGGCTCCTCCAGAAACGGGCACACAGACAAGGGTCTGAGCGCAGGTGGCTGCTTGGAGACGGTAAAGGGCAGCGGGCAGCAGAGGGCGTGATATCAAGCCAGTTACCACTGTGGGCGCTGGTGGGGAGCTCTGGGAAATGTCACAGCACCTGAGAGTGACTCACCTGAGGGCCGAGGGAGCTGGGGGCAGGGTGTGTATTCAACTTC
>PVIA01015880.1:0-21022 GCA_004024845.1 Tonatia bakeri | reverse complement strand
TGGTGTAGTCTCTTTTGGGTATCCTGGTGTTCACAGCTTCCCCCTACTCTTTTTTGTGATCAGTTGGAGGAGTAAGGCAAAATGGGTTAAGACAGCGAACCAGTATTCTATGATATTTACAGTAGCAGCCAGTAGAGAAGAGGTGGGAGATCCTTTGTCTATATATAGTGTAAACCGTGATCTTCTGCCCCACTATCTATGTTTTAAAAAGTATGGAAAGATAAGACTCTTAGTGGAGAGGAAAGTGTTGTTAGTTGGATTTACAAAGCTATGAGACAGCAAGAGGTCAGATTCTGAGGTAAGGTAAGAATAAAGAATACTAAATAGGGGTAGTGTGTAAAAGAATAGAGATAATCCCTACGTTAGTAGAGTTTTGGAAATTGCAAAGTGAGCCAAGATCTGTGAGGGGTGTTAAGTTTTTACAAGTGTATGGAATAAGTCTTATTTATAGTGATATTGAAGCAACAATCTTAGGGCAGATTCTATGAGATCTAGACAACAAGAATAAGGAGCATAGAATCTTGAGTGGTGTACCAATGGGACCTAAGTGATGGACAGTAAATTATCAACACATTGTGTATGTGATAATAGGGGGAACCTATCAATCGACAGGATAACCAGCTAAGCAAAGAAGATTATGTAGAAAGAAAAGAAAATACTATTGAAATAAAAAAATGTCAGAAAAGAGAGAAAAAGATAATATAAATTTGCATGCAAAAGCAAAAACAAACAAACAACAACCAAAAAAATAAAACAACCAGAAGATGTATTACAGGAGAGATAGATTTGGAGCAGAAGTAATAACACTAAGAAGGATGGAAAAGAATCATAAGGAATTGAGAGAGATAAAAATATAAAGAGTTTAAAAAAAATAAAAAGTTGCTTAATAAACCAAAACAAGATAAAATCAAACAAACAACATTAGTAGGATAAGGGGGGAGAAAGAAAAAAGAAAGAAAGAAAAGAAAGAAGAAGAAAACACAGAGAGAGAGAAAGAAAGAAAGAAAGAAAAAATAAACAAAGAAACACCAACAACAAAAGCAAATTTAAAAAACAAACATAAAAAATATAAAACAAACAAAAAAAAACTTGTTGGTTTCTGACTGGCCAAATCAGTGTTTCTGTTCCTGCCAGCGCAAGCAGGCTGAGGAGTGAGCAGTGAGACTGCCTTTCCCCTTTCTAAGACAGAACTCAGTCAGACTCAGGGCTGGCCACCAGCTTTTCCCAGAAACGACTGCTGTCACTGTCTGGGCTCAGGGCGCAAGCTGCGGAGGTGGCAAGGTGTTGCGCCCCTCCCCCAGATTCGCCACCACAGGCTCTGCGCTCAGCGGAGCACCCACCTCTCTTCCGGGTTCATGGTGCCTGGGCCGGGACTGCGAGGGGTCCCCTACTTCCCCTCGTGGGCTCCCCGTTCTCGGGAAGCACCGTCTCTCCTCTGGTCTCCAGACGCACCCTCCGGGGTTTGGGAAAGATCCCGCCCTTCCCTTTGCCTCGCTGCGGACCCCAGAACCCAGGAATAGCTTTGTCTTTTCTGGGTTCTCCGTTTGAGTGAGGTATCCGGGCGCGCCCACGCCAAATCATCTCAGCTCCGGAAGCCCTTCCCTTGTTCCTGGCCGTGGGGTCTCAATCTTCCCCAAAACCTCACACACCCCTGTTTGGGGGCGAGGGCGCCCACGGGAAGGACTCCACCCCCACGGCAAGGCCTCTCTTGGTCCGGCAGACTGGGTACTCACTGTTCCCTGTGGGTGCGCACAACTCCTGCGCTTCTGCTTTCCAACCCCTGACTGGGGAAGCTGGGACTCCGCTTTCCTGGGTGCCCGGAGACAGACAGACCCAGGGGCGTGGGCGCTCTCCGCGCCCAGCACAGGTCCCTTCCGGCCTCCTACCATCTGTTCCTTCAATATCTGGATAACTTCTGGTGCCCTATTTTCATAAATGTTGCGATATCCGTGGTCTCCTGCTCTGTTTCTCCTCAGATCAGCCAAATTCTCCCCCGAGCACTGGAGAGGGTGATCAAGACTCCTCCTCCAAAGCCGCTATCTTCCTCAGAGCTGACATTGGAATTTTGATGAGGATTGCATTGAATTTATATATTTTTGTGTGTAATATCACCATTTTAACTATGTTGATCTTCCAATCTATGAACAGAATATCTTTCCATTTCACTGTCTCTTTTTAATCTATTTTGAAAATCCTTTCTAGTTTTTAGTATATATGTCCTCTACATCTTTTGTTATGCCTATCTCTAGCTATTTTATTTTTTAATTGCAATTGCAGAAAGAACTGTTTTTTCTAATTCTTTTCTGAAATGTAATTGTTAGTATACAGAAATACAGCATTTTTTCTGAACATTGATTTTGTATCCTGAAATTTTACTCTACTTGTTATTGTTTCTAATAGATTTTTTGTGAAGTCTTTCAGGTTTTTTAAATATAAGGATCATGTCATCTGCAAGAAGTGACGCTTTTACTTCCTCTTTCCCAATTTGGATGTCTTTTATTTCTTTTACTTGCCTGATTGCTCTGACTGGGAGTTTCAGAACTATGTTGAATAAGAGTGGTATGAGTGGACATTCTTGTTTTGTTCCTGCTTTTACAGGAAAACCTCTCAGTTTTTCACTACTGATTTTTGTATTGGCTGGGGATTTGTCATATACAGCCTTTATTATATTGAGCTAATATTTTTCTATAACTATTTTATTAAGTATTTAATCATAAATGGCAGTCGTATCTTATCAAATGCTTCTTCTGCATCTATTGATAAGATTTGATAAGGTTATATAATTTTATCCTTTGTTTTGTTAATGTAGTGTGTTACATTGATCAATTAACATATGTTGAACTATCCTTGTGCCTCTAGAATATACGACACATGATTGTGATGTATATTTTTTAATGTATTGCAGTAATCGATTTGCTAGTATTTTGTTTAGAATTTCTGCATCTGTATTCATCAGAGATATTGATCTGTACTTTAGCTTTTTAGTATTATTCTTGCCAGGTTTTGTTATCAGGGTTCTGATGGCCTCATAAAATGTTAGAAAGTATTGTCTCTTCAATTTTTTGGAAGAGTTTGAGAGGGATAGGTAACAAATTTTTGAATGTTTGGTAGGATTTGCTAATGAAGCTACCTGATTTTGAACTTTTATTTTTTGAGAGGTATTTGGTGGTTGTTTAAATTTTGACATTTTATTTAGATTTTCTGGTTCTTCTTGATTCAGTCTAGGAAGATAATGTATTTCTAAAACTATCAATTTCTTCTAGGTTATTTAATTTTGTGGCATATAGTTTCAAATATTTTAATATGATTCTTTGTATATCTGTAATGTCTGTTGTAAGTTCTCTTTCATTTCTGGATTTGCTTGTATGAGTCTTTTTCTTCTTTAGTCTAGCCAGGGGGTTATCAATTTTATTAATATTTTCAAAGAACTATCTCTGTGTGTGTGTGTGTGTTTGTGTGTGTGTGTGTGTAGTCTTTTTGTTTTCAATTTCATTCAATTCAGCTCTAATTTTATTATTTCCTTTCTTTTACTGACTTTGAGGTGTTTTTGTTCTTCTTTTACTAGTTCTTTATGGAATTTCCTAAAAAAAAAAAACTAAAAATGGAATTGCCCTTAAAGCCAGCAATTCCACTGCTATGATTTTATCCAGAAAATCCTGAAACACCAATTGAAAAGAACTTATACACCCCACTGTTAATAGTGGAACAATTTATATTAGCCAAGTCCTGGAAGCAACCCAAGTGCCCATCAACAAATGAGTGGATCAAAAAATTGTGGTATATTTACACAAAAGAATACTATGCAGCAGAAAGAAGGAACTCCTACCCTTAGTGACAGCATGAGTGGAACTGGAGACCATTATGCTATGTAGAATAAGCCAGGTGGAGAAAGACAAATAGCATATGATCTCATCTATCAGTGGAACCTAATCAGCTAAACAAACAAGCAAGCAAAATATAACCAGAGACATTGAAATAAAGAACAAACTGACACTGAGCATGGGGGAAGGAGGAAGGAGATAACAGGGAAAGAAGGGGAAGGGATATCAAGGAACATGTATAAAGAACCTATGGACAAAGCCAAAGAGGGGTAGGATTGAGGGTGGGAGGTGGGCGTGGGTGGCAGAAGAAAGTGGTGGCAGGAAAAAGGCCACAACTCTACTTGAATGACAATAAAAAAGAGTTAAAAATGTCAAAAAAGGATGTAATCTTAAGTTGCTTACTTGGTATTTCTCCTGTCTCTTGATATTACAGACCTTGATAGGTCTGTAAAGATACAAATATCCCTTTTATTACTGCTTTGGCTGCATCCCAGAAGTTTTGATATGTTGTATTGTCATTCTTGTTTTTCTCTATGCATCTTTTGATCTCATGTTTTATTTCTTCTTTGACCCAGTCATTTTTTAGTAGTATGTTGTTTAATTTTCACATAGTTGTGGGTTTCTTTACTTCCTTTTTGCAGTTGATTTCTAATTTCAAAGTATTGTGATCAGAGAATATGCCTGGTATAATTTCAGTTTTCTTGAATTTTTAAAATTACATTTTATTGATTATGTTTCTACATTTGTCCCAATTTTACCCCTCTGGCCCCCTCCACCCAGCACCCCTTCTCCCTCGGGTAATTTCCACATCTTTGTTCATGTCCATGGATCATGCATGTAAGTTCTTTGGCTACTGTAGTTCTTTTCTTATACTGTATTTTACATCCCCATGGCTATTCTGTAACTATCTATTTGTACTTGTTAATCCCCTCACCCCTTCAAGCATTCCTCCACAACCCCTCCCATCCAGCAATCATCAAAATGTTCTCCATATCCATCATTATGACACTGTTTTTCTTGTTTGATTAGTTTGTTTTTTTAGATTTAATTGTTGGTAGGTATATATTTATTGCCATTTTATTATTTTTAATTTTGATCTTTTTGTTTCTTAAATAAGTCCCTTTTACATTTCATATAATGATGATTTAGTGAGGGTGAACTGCTTTAGTTTTTTCTTCTCTGGGAAGCTCTTTATCTGCATTTCAATTCTAAGTGATAGCTTTGCCAGGTAAAACAATCTTGACTTTCCTTTTCATGACTTTGAATATTTCTTGCCAATCTCTTCTAGCCTGCAAAGTTTCTTTTAAGAAATCACCTGACAGTCTTATGGGAATTCCCCTGTAGATAATCAACAACTTTTCTCTTGCTGCTTTTAAGATTCTCTCTTTATCTTTAACCTTTAACAGTTTGATTATGATGTGTCTTGGAGTGGGCCTCTTTGCATACATCTTCTTTAAAACTCTCTGTGCCTTCTGGACTTGCATGTCCATTTCCTTCACCGAGTTAGGGAAGTTCTCATTCTTTTTTAAAATAGATGTCCAGAGTCCTGCTTTTTCTCTTCTTCTTGTGGCACTCATATAATATGAATGTTGAAATGCTTGAGGTTATTGCAGAGACTCCTTACACTATCCTCATTCTTTTTTATTCTTGTTGTTCTGGTTGCTTTGTTTTTTGCTTCCTTATGTTCCAAATCATTCATATGATTCTCAGCTTCATGCACTCTATTGTAAATTGTTCTTTATTTCAATTAGTGTATCCTTCAATTCTAAATGGATCTTTTTTTATGTTATTGAGGTCCTCACTAAGTACTTTGAGCATCTTTATAAGCAATGTTTTCAACTCTGCATCTGATAGATTGTTTAACTCCATTTTGTTTAATTCTGTTTCTGGAGGGTTTTTTTTTTTAAGATTTTCTTTATTTATTTTTAGAGAGGGAAGGGACGGAGAAAGAGAGAGAGAGAAACATCAATGTGCGGTTGCTGGGGGCCATGGCCTATAACCCAGGCATGTGTCCTGATTGGGAATCGAACCTGCGATGCTTTGGTTCTCAGCCCATGCTCAATCCACTGAGCTACGCCAGCCAGGGCTGTTTCTGGAGTTTTGATCTGTTCTTTCATTTGGACCATGTTTCTTTGTCTCCTCATGTTGGCAGCCTCTCTGTGTTTGTTTCTATGTATTAGGTAGAGATACTATGACTCTTTGCCTTGGTAGCATGGCTTAGTGTAATAGGTGTCCTGTAGTCCATTGGCACAGCTTCCTCTATCACCAAAACTGGGTACTTGGTGTGTACCCTCCATGAGGGTTGAGTATACCCTCCTCTTATAGTTGAGACTTGATTGCTATTGGCAGGTCAATGGGAGGGGTTTACCCAGACCAGTCAGCTGCAAGGACTGGCTGTAACCACTGGCAACCAATCTCCATGCTCCATGGAGGATAACCTGTGAAATGGCAGGTTATTGGTGCTCCAACATGGTTTTTAGCTGTCCACTGGGTAGACAGATCCTGGCATTTTTACAGGTGGTGCAGGCCAAGGCCAGCCCCAACCTGTGTTCTGCCAGGGGTCATGCTGTATGAGGTACAAAGCAATCTGAAGATGGTTGTTACTTGTTCTGTGCTTGGAGGTTTCCAAGTGAAGCTAAATGTGAACCTAGGCTGGATTTTGCTAGTGTCAGGCCTTGGGCCACTTAGCAAGAGGTACAGGGACTGGGAGCTTGCTGAGGCCAGCTGTTGCTTATTCAAGAGAATTTAAGAAGTTTTGAAGCATGAGCCAAGACCAGCCATTCATATGGAAAAGTCACTGTTAACAGCTAGGGTGGGGCTATAAGTTGGGTGTGACAAAACTTCATGGAATCACCAGGGCAGGGCAGAGTGTTAGCCAGATTGATGGAGTCTCAGATATGGTACCCACCTATCAGCTCTATGACTCTGCTGTGGGAGTATTCAGAAAAGGAGCCATTGTCTTCTGCCCATCTTTCGCTCTTGGAAACTACTGTACTCCTACTCTCAGCTATATGTCAGACACTTCAGTTACTCCCCATGTGCTACTGGTGTCTTTCAAGCTGCTACTCCAGTGCTGGAGCTCAAAAGGAGTGAGTTTGAGTAAGTCCATATTCAGGTTCTTTAAGAGGAACTGCTGGAGACTCCAGAAGTTTCTTCTACTGACTCAATCCCCATTGGCTAATGCAGCCAGAAGTTATGGGGACTTGTATTCCTGGCACAGTAACCCTGAGCTGGGGGCCTAGTGTGAGGCTGGTACCCCTCACTTCACAGATATGCCTCCCAAATTTTTATCCACCACACTTTGGTGTGGGATCATCTATTCCATACATATCTCTGTGTCTCTGCTCCTCCTACCAGTGTGGATTTTTTTAATTCCATAGTTGTTGGACTTCTATTCAACTCAATTTCTGATGTTTCTGAATGATGGTTGTTTTACAGTTTACTTGTAATTTTGATGTGGTTGCGTAAGAGGTGAGCTGTATTTACCTACACCTCCATCTTGACCAGACATCCTTCTTAAATTCTTGTGGCTAGTTTTGTGAACCAACATATGGTATGCCCTTCAGAATGTTCCATGTATAATCTGATGTTCTGGGATGAGAGGCTCTGTAAATATCAATTATGTCCATTTGTTCTAATGTGTCATTTAATGCTGATATTTTTTATAGATTTTATATATGGATGATCTATTCCTAGATCAATGGAGTGTTAGAGTCCTCAACTATGATTGTATTTTTGTCTGTTTCTCCCTATAATTCTGTTAGTAGTTGATTTATATATTTTGTGCTCCTTGATTAGATATATAAATATTAAGAAGTGTTATATCTTCTTGTTGTGGTGTCCCTTTTATCATTATAAGATGTCCTTCTTTGTTTCATGTTGTCTTTGTTATCTTGATATCTGTTTTGTTGTATATAAGTATGTTTGCACCTGGTTTTATGTGGATGCTATTTGGTTGGAGAATAATGTTATACCCTTTAATTTTGAGTCTTTGTCTTTGTTTTTGACTTTACAGCTTATGTGTGTCTCCTAAAGGCAGCATTTTGTTGGGTTTTGTTATTTGATCCAATCTGCTTCTCTGCCTCTTTATTGGTGAATTCAGTCCAACTTACACTTAAGGTGATTATTAATGTATGAGGATTTCCTATAGCTATTTTATTTTTGTTTTATGGTAGTTTAGTGACTCCATTGGTTGTTTTCCTTTGTGTTTCTGTCTTTTGTTTTTGTTGGTTGTATTCCATAGTTTTTTCCTCTTTTTTTAAGTTGTGTCCCAGTCTTGGTTGTGTGTGTGTGTGTGCATGCGTGTGTGTGTGTGTGTGTGTGTGTTTGCCAATAGATTTATGAAAAAGAAAGTTTAATACATATAGTTCTTTTTGTTTTGAATGCCTCTGATCTTCATCCTCCCTTGTTAATTCAAAACCTCCACCCCTTTTATGTTTTGGATGTCTCAAATTATCCCTGTTTATGATGTAAGTTTGTTGGTGATCTTACTTGTAGTTCTGTGACATTTTATTCTTCGTATCAGGTAGAATAACCTCCTTGACTGTTTCCTTCAGTGGAATTCTGGTGATAAGTTCCCTCAGCTTCTGTGTGTCTGGAAAAGTCTTTATGTCTCCTTCATATTTAAAGGATAGCTTTGCTGAATTTATTATTCTTGGCTGGTAATTTCTCTCTTTAAGTAGTTTTAATATTTGGTTCCATTTTATTCTGTGTTGTAGAGGTTCTGCTGAGAAGTCTGATGATTATGTAATAGTCTTTCTTTTATAGGTTACTTTCTTCTTTTTTCTGGATGCCTTGAGAATTATTTCTTTGTCATTAATTTTGGAAAATTTTAATACAATGTTCCTTTAAGGAGGCCTTTTTGGTTGAGGTAACTAGTTGTTCTATTTGCTTCTTGGATTCAAAGATCTAGCTCTTTCCACAGTTTTGGGAACTTCTTATCAACTATTTTCTTGAATTGGTTCCTTGTTCACTTCTCTATTTTTTTTTCTTTTCTTCTGGCATGTCTATTCTTATATATTGCTCTTTCTGATAGAGTAAGATAGTTCTCTTAGAGGGTTTTTTTTTTTATGCTCAAGTCTCTCTTCTTTCCTTTGCATCATTTCTATATTTCCATTGTCACTATCACTAATCCTTTTCTCTGTCTGCTTCACTCTATGTCCTATGCTAGCTAGTTCATTTTTTATTTCTTTTATTGAGTTTTTCATCTCCAGAATTTCTGTTTGGTTCTTTTAAAGTTACAATGTTTTTGGTAAAGTATTTGTTGATTTGTTTTCAGGGACCATTAAATTGCCTGTATATATTTTCTTATATCTAATTGAAATTTTCAGAACTGTAATCTTGAATTCTCTGTTATTTATATCAAATATTGCCATGTCTTTAAGTTTGGTTTCTGAAGATTTTTTATTTTCTTTTAGGGATGTCTCACTACCTTGGTCATGCATGGTATTTGATAAATTCCTTCCCTGTCTAGGCATCTATGTACAAGTGGCACTTCTCTAGTGAATTAATACAAAAGGGTATTTCTCTTAATTCCCAGCAAGAGGTGCTAAAATACAATTTTTTTTTTTAGCTCTGGTGAAACCCCAGCACTGTCTCCAGCCAGGAGCTGCTGTCAATGTAACCAGGATGCATAGCTGTGGGGAAGGTTCAGAGACCAAGATAGCTTCTTTGTTGTTTTGCCTTTCTGGTAATGGCTACCTTGGACTTCCACTGGGTCCCCTTTGCACCCTGACCCTGACACCAGTCACAGAATGAATTATTTGCTCAGGGAAGAAAGCAAGTCTGTAATACCAGTTTTTGTTTTTACAGATAATATGCTCTGCAGCCCAACACCTAGGGCAAAGGGAGGTGAGCTCTGGGATGTTAAGGGGTATCAGGGCTCTGTGGCTTTGTTTTCCTGCCCAACAACTACAGCTGTGTCCCCATGCTGTGTACCCCTCAGGTCACTGGGATCAGCTGCAGCTCATACTACTCACTCCTGAAGGAATGCTCACTGAATCTTTTTCCTTCTCCAAGCTAAAGAAAGCACTTGCCACAACTGGATTCTTGCCCTCTCCAGCAGAGGCCCATCATGAGCTCCCAGCTGCAGAGCTGAGTTCATGTCTCATCTGAGTCCTTCTCCCTTCTCGACTCCCCTTTTTACTCCTGCTTAGCCTCCTGTAGATTTTTTAAATTTATTTTTTATTGAATTTATTGGGGTGACATTGATTAACAAAATTACATAGGTATCAGGTGTACATTTCTAAAATACAGCATCTGTGTATTGAATTGTGTGCTTACCACCCCAAGTCAAGTCTTCTTTCATCATCATTCATCCCCCCTTTACTTTTTTTATCTCCTGCCATGCCCCTTCCTCCTGGCAATCACCACACTGTTGTATGTGTCAATGAGTTTTTTTGTTTCTTTGCTTAATCCCTTCACTTTTCTCACCAAGCTTAAATGTCTTAATCCATGAATCTCTCAGGCTTGGTTGTGAGTTGAGCAGGAAATCCTTCAAGGAAAGAGACTGAGGGGATATCTCACATCTACATTCCTCTAATGTCTTCATCATCTATCTTAATCAATGGCATTAATGATTTTATAGGCAGCAAGAAAACCTGATCACCTGAACTGAAAACCCAGCTCCTTCCTTTCTCCCTCAGTCTCACATTTTCAATAATCACCAAATTTTACCACTCATCCTTTCAAATATTTCTTGAATCTATTCTTTCTTTTTTACCCCCACTTCACTGAACCTAATTCAGACCATAATTATCTCTTACAAGGGTGATTTAACAGATGTCTAATGAGTTTCCCTGTTTTCACTCTTACCACCTTTGATTCTGTTATCTCCCCTTCGACCAGATGCCACAGTATCATCACTTAGATTCACACCCCCATCCTAGCACTCTGTGCTTCCTGGAACCTAACCCATGTCCACAGCTCCCACCTTGTCTACAGTTTCTCCTACACACATTCTATGCTCCAGTCAATCTGTGGACTCTTCCTTACCTCCAGACCTTTGCATATTTCCTCTGCCTAGATCACTCTACCCAGCTTCTGCTACTTAATCAGTTAGGTTCACCTCTTCCAAGAAGCCTTTCCTAAGTTCCACAGGCCTTCTGGGCTGCTCTTCTGTGCTTCTCTGCCTCTCTGAGCTGACTTGAATCACACTCACTTACCCACTAATGTATCTGTTTCTATCTGAAGGCTATAATAAGATCTTTTTGGACAGGGATTGTGTTTTGCAACTTTAACCAGTACCTAGTACTTGTTGAATAAACAAATTTTAAAAATCACAATGAATGCTTCAGACCCTCTCTTGTTAATAAATCCTCAAATTTAAAATTTAGTACAAATTTTAGTCAAACTTGGTGAAAAGCCACAAAAATCCTGCCTCAAGGACTTTGCACTTGCTCTTCCCACTGTTTGGTTTATTCTTCTTCTGATATTCACCTTGTTTATTCTCTTACTCTCTCAGTACCTATTTATCAGAGAGACCTTTCCCAATCATGTTATGTAAGATAATTCCCCATCATTCTATTGCTCTTAGTTTTTTATCCCCCGAAGTGCTTATCACCACATGACAGGTCATATAGTTAGTGTTTAAATGTATCCCCCTTTTAAACATAAGCTTCTCACCAGCAAGTTCTCTGTTTTAATTACTTTCTGTTTTCTTGCTGCCTATAAAAGTCTTGCCTTGAATTTATGCTCAAAATAGCTATTAAATATTGAGCTGTAAAAAAAAATATTGAACTGTATAACTGATAGAAAACAGAAGGAAAGAAAACAGAAGGAAAGAAAAAGAAAAGAAACAGGAACAAAAGAATAAATGTCATTTTTTTTCCTGTATCTTGTTTTTGGCCCTTGTTTTTAATTTTCTTTTTGTTCTGTTATACCTGTGTCAGAAAATAATGGATCTGCACGTGGTCCAGACAGGCACAATTGACCATGGATTGACTACAAACAAGGCTAGTCTCAGTATTGTTGTCCTCCTATGCAAAACTTTTATGTAAAGGCAGCAGGCTTGAGAATTTGGTGTGTGTTTGGGTGTGATAAGAGGTCCCTAACTCAAGATATGCTGTCCCTGCATGCTCCAATTGCTGATACACATGTGTGGCTTTCCCTGGGATTAGAAGACTCTAATAATGTGTCAGGGCCTTAGTTTTTCCTGGAAATCCATAGCTGGAGTCCAGGGAAGCAGCTGGTGTCAAGACAGATATTTCCCATCAGCATCAGTTTTCTTTTACTTGGCAAAGAAGTCCAGATACCTTTGCAATATCTGGGTTTCCTGGGCCTAGTGACCCCTTGGTTCTCGACTGTGCTTCCAAGAATCCTCCAGGAAGCCCCCCTTGCAAAGCATTCACTTCTAATGGGGTTAGTGGGTCTGTTCTCTGCTGCTGCTGCTGCTGCTGCTGCTGCTGCTGCTGCTGCTGCTGTGGCTCTGTAAACAAGTCTACATCTTCTGGAATTGGGAGGGTGAAGTGCAATGGAGGGAGGGAGCCCTTGGAATATACCACGTACATTACCTCTAAGGATTGTGAGACTCCTAAAGGCAGGGACTGCATCTGTCTGATTAACCAGTGTTCCATCAGCACCAAGCACAGTGCCTAGCACATTCTGGGTACTCAAATAAATGTTTCTGGAAAAGTGAATGAATCCTGTGAGGGTATCATTACTATCCCTATTGCATAAGCAGTGCCCCCCTGCTCTACCCTGCATTTCTGCAAAGCCTGGTGTACTTGCTCAAATTCTCCTTCTGCTGCCAGATCTTAAACTCCAGAAGTGCAGGGAGTGTGTCAGATTTGTTCATGTTTTATTTCCAGCAGCTAGTACATGGTAGAGTCTCAGCAAATATTTCTTGAATAAGTAATGAACAGTTGGGTGAATAAATGTATAGAGGAAGCTCAGAGACATTGTGTATTTTATCTGAAGTCATACAGCAGAACCAGAGTTTACCAGACTGTGAACTCCATTAGGCAGGGGTGGAGTCTGTTTTTTCTCACCATGGGATCCTCAGTACCACAAACAATGCCAAGTAAAGTTAAGTGCTCAATAACTATTTGCTGAATGAAAAAATGACTTCACAGACTGAGCTTTTTTAATTATTAATTTGCCACACTCTTTAATAAGACAGGAGTCTCATGTGCAAACACATCACAAGTCCCATTTTAGGAGAAAACAGCATTTAAAGACATAGGTTGTTTATTTTTGGTAACAGATTAATGGGGAGAAAATAAGAGCAGGCTCAATGAAGTGTGAGCCCCCTTTCTGTATCACCTCCCCAGCCAGCAGGATTTGACTTGTAGCCACAAAGCACACGGTTTTCAGCTGCCAATCATGGAGACAACAGCATCGAGGTAGCCAACAGAAGGAGAGACAGCCCAACCTTCAGGTGCCCTAAAAAGAAAGTGATTACAGGGCCACTAGTAGCTCTGATGTGCCTTTGTGAAAAACTAGTTTAGGATGCCTTTTCTAGAGTAGCCAGTCAGGAAAGGACACCCTCTCTGGGTTGATCACTTAGAAAAGGAAACTTTCTCTTTATATTTTCCAAGAATCAATTGGAAAAGATGCCACTATGGGTGGGAAAATAGAAAACAGTACCCTCCCAGGGGGTTGATTTGAAAAAGACAGTCTTTCCTCTGGCACTAGGCTTGGTATCCCATCAAAGAGCAATCTTGTGTAGTGTGCAACCTACTCCACCACCTTTGTGATCCTGGGATATTCACAAGACAGGCCTCTCTGGACCACCTTGATTTCCCAGCTCCAAGCTTACAGGTACTAGGTTGAACTGACTCAGGTCAAACACTAGGTTGGCGAAACAACCTCCTTTGATCTAGATGCCAGGAGACAAGAAGGGCAACAGTGATGAGAATTCATCTACATCATCAGACAACTCAATGGCCATAAAAATCAAGGTCCATAAGAATGGCACCAGTCCCTGGTCTTTGTGGCCAGAGGAGCAGAAAATCAAAGAAATAGAGAAATAAGGTTCCTTTTTTACATTGTGCTCATCCCAGAACTAAGCATGGTGCTTATTATGTAGTAGCACTCAACATGTATCTCTCATTTATTAAGTGATTCCTAAAGAATATGTTAGAGATGAGCCATGGAATTTCCCCAAGTTGAAGATCTAGAATTTGTTCATGCCTATTGTGAACAGATCTGCAACAAGTGTGTGTTTATCTGTACATGCATCCATGCAACTCCAGCTGTCTGTGCATCTGAATGTGCAAATATGAAGGCAGGCATGCATGAAACCTTATGTGTGTGGGCAAACATGTCTGGACCATGTATGTCCTTGTATGTCTGTATGTGCATGCCTGTGCTGTGTGCACATGTGTATTATTGTGGGATAGCACTGATATATGTACATATGTACAGCCTCAGGTCTAGGTGTTTCCGTAGATACAGTTGCTTCTTCAGAGCTGAGGCCCAGCAGACTGTCACTCCAGCCCACTGATAAAAGCCCTAGAGTAAGGTTCTGGTGCAGGTCCTTCTTAAAGAAGACATAAACTTCCCCAAGCTTCTGGGAGCAGCCATGGAACTGTGGCCTGGACACCTGTAACGAAGAGAGAGGGATCAGCACAAGGAGAAGGCGTGTGGTGGACAAGAAGCCTAGGAGATATTCCATTCAATCTCTTCTCTTTGCAGCCAAAGTGGTCTTTTTGAAACCCCAATCTGATCATGTCCCTGAACCTTTCAGGGACTCCCAGCTACTTGCAGGAGAAAAGCCCAAAATCTTAACAAGAACTACAGGGCTCACCTGCCTCAGCTCACACCCCCTCCTCTTCCTTCTGGCCTGCATGGATTTTTCTCAAGTCTTCTAGCAGGCTGGAACCCCCACCACAGGCCCTTTGCTCATTCTGTACCCTATGCCAGGGATTCCCTCCCTCCTTCCCCTTTCCATGATCTCCTCAATTAGTTATCCCTCTCAATTTCCAAAACTCAGCTCCATTCTTATCCAATCCTTTAGAGTGGGTCTTGTTCCCCTATTGTAAGAGCTCAAAATTCCTAATATATTTTCTCGATGGCATTTAATAAAATTGCAGATCTATATCTATTGCTACCAGTCTATCTATCTATCTATCTAGACTCTGGTCCATAAGCTCCATGTAAGCTGGACCCATATCTATTTTTGCTGGCACATAGTAGGCACAAAAACATGTGCAATGAATTAATGAATGAGAACTGGTAACAGAAAGCATATAATTCACCTCACCCCAAAGAATCTACTTGCTCTAGCCCTTCAGATTCTGATAAAACCTCAAGCACCTGGTTCTGTCTTCCTTCCTTATCTCTAGAAAACATTCCCTGCTGGAAACTTGGGGGTATGAATGACCCTCTTACCTTTTCACATGATGGGACCCAAGTTCAGGATATGAGTTTGGTCTATGATACCCTTATTGTACAATCTGGTCCTGGGGCAGGTCTTCAGGGACAGAGCAATAAAAAAATTTTCTATGAGGGAGATTGAATGTGCCTTGCCAAGGAAAGGCAGTTACACTCCTCAGAGGGCATCCCTGACTTAGGCTTGGTCTCGAAGGTGGGTGAGGCAGGAGTCATCAAGATACCTGGGCTTATGCCCATCTCTACCATTTGTTAAATGTATGCCCATAGGAAAGTCACTTAAGTTCTCTGAACCTTTCTCCTCACTAGAAAAACTGACTAGCAGAATACTAACTTCACACAAATAAGGTGCATGGGGTACTTTAAAGTGTTAGGTTCTGTTGTTAGAAGACAAACTTGCAGATAAGCTGGAGCAGTACCAACCTATTGTCTTAAGTCTCCTACTAGCCACATCTTGTTGCTCAGAGAAACACAGCAGAAATGTTTGCTTATTGTTTTAGACCTTGTGACCACATGTCTTTGGTTTGGGAGACTGGTGAGGGGAAGGGCACAGTGAACAGTCTGAGAGAGGGGAGGTGACTCACAGGTTTTCATTGTTCATTTACGATGTCACAGAGATACACTTTACAGTGTAGGTAGACCAGGCCATGGTTTCCCACAAAACCAAACATCTAGACAGAGAATCGACCCTGAGGGGACTCCCCATTTTCCAGCACTTGGAAGGTTGAATTCTCAGTACATAGTACATGGACATTTGAGATAGTTATAGCAGATAACATGGTTGGTTAAACAAGCATTCTGGTGTCCAACTTCTTGGGGTCAAGTCTTAGTCTGCCACTTTTGACCTTGGACAACTTAATTAATCTTTATGCCCCAATATCCCCATTTGTAAATAGGAAATATTAATTGTAACCCATATCATAAGGTAGTTGTGAAGATTGAGTTCATTTTTCAAAGTATGCAGCACACATTAGGTGTAACATATTCATGATTCTAGAATAAAAATATCATTAAAATAGAGTTGAAACTGTCCTAAAGTTAGCTCATTCTGATTTTCCAGGAAACAGCATTCAGGAATAATTAATTATATTTATTGGCTGTCTACTATGTACCTGATATTAATTATAACAATGGCAACTTCTGAGTCCCGAGGGTCACTAGCCAAGTGGAAGTGTGTGCCTATCTATATGCATGCATAATTGCACCAAAACATGCTTACAAACAAAAACTGAAAACTTCACCCACAGAGAATCCTGTGTGTGCTGTACTGCATTAGGATATATGGGCAGGTAAATTGAGTGGCTCCCCTCATCCCACCCCACAATTCAGAACTGATTTAGAAGGTGTAAATTACACCTGGTAAAATAAAAGCCCTGTGGTTAAGGGCACTCATCTCCTGAAGGCCACAGATTGTGGTGTCCAGCATGGCTCTTGGCAGCCCTATGTACTCAACCTGAGCAGGGCTTCCAAGTGTCCCCTGTAGCCACTTTCATTGTCTCTCCATCTGGTCTCCTCCTTATTAGTCCTGTGACATTCTGACACCTTGCCTAGACTAGTGGTGTTCAACCCAGCTCCCACAATGACCAGGCAGAAAAACACAGGCATGCCCAGACTGTCTTCCTGCTAACTTTTCAAAACTTTCCAAGCTTTCTACATGTACAGTCAGCCCCTCTTCTAAATCAATTTTTGATAAAGATACCCTTGAATTTCATCCACGGGTCTTACTTGTCCTGGATAATAAAGTACTTCAAAGGGTTTGTGGCATTGCCACTGGGTGTGGCATAGCAGTTGGTCATCAGTAGTACAAAGCAGGACAAATTGCCTCCATCCAACGTGGTGCCCACATAGAGAAAGGTGTTGGTGGATAGGGTAATGGTGGAAACTTGGTAGTACTGTGTTTAGTCAGAGCTTTGAAAGAGGGCTATTTGTACAGTGAACATTCCTGTACCACCCATGCTTATGTTGAGGGTACTGCAAGAGGAAAAGATCTGATAAGAGAACCAGAGCTGAGAATAGCAACAGATGAGCTACCTTCTCTGGTCTGGTTCCTGGGCAGTCACTGGCAGTTATTTGCATTTTTATCCAGCAGTAGTACCCACCAACCATTGTTTTGTAAACTGCAGTGTGTACAAATGGTCACCCTGAGATCTTGCTGAGATGCAGGTTCTGGTTTGGTAGGTTTGGGGTGAAGGGGCTCAAGGTCCTGCATTTCTAACAAGCTCCTAGGTGAAGCTGATGCTGCTGGTCCACAGACTACATTTTTTGTAACATGCCCACCCCTTCTCTTGGTGGCCCTTGTCTTCAGGATGTGCAGCAAATAAATTCTCAAGGGAATCACCTAGGTTCCTTCTTTGGCCTCAACTTGGAAATTTGAAAAGATGGGCTATGAGTCCTATAGGCCTAAGTCAGGGTTCTGGCTTTACTTACAGCAGAAAATTGGGGGAGGAAGTAAATGGGTTATTTTTAACCCTGTTGAAAACAACCATACTCATAAAAATTTCATGGGATAATCCCACAAAGGACACTGCAAGACTAATGCCCCAGGAAATAAAGTGCATGAGAAATACTCAGTAATGTGAAAGTCCATTTCACAGGTAAGAACTGAGTTATCAGTTCAGACTCAGAGTTGGACTGAGGCAAGAATTCCAGCACGTACCAGAGAGAGATCTGTGCATAGATGTGCTGCTCTCCGGTGCCTACCAGATCTGGGACATGGCCACATTGCTCCAGGGCACTGCTTGACCAGGTGATGTTTCACCCAAAAGAGATTTCTTCCCCCAAGCATGTTGCTCACCGGGACCCAGTGTACTTCTCTAAGTATGGTTGGTCCAAAGAACACATAACCACAGTCAAGCTTCAAAGTGAAGGTCATGATAGAGTGGTATTTGGAACCTGATGGCCTGAGTTTGAATTCTAGCTCTGCCACTTACTAGACTCTGCAACTTTGGGCAAGTTAGTCAACCTTCTATGAGCTTCCATATCCATACCTGCACAATGGTAATAATAATCATACCTACACCTCTTAAGGTGCTCTAAGAGTTCAATAAGATGCATTATGTAGAGCACTGAGCACAATACCTGACACACGTTCAGCTCTCAGGATATGCTTATTATATATTTTTTAGCTTCAACATTATTGTCCTGTGATTCATCCTATTCAGAGATTTTCAGTTTTATTAATCAACAGAGCTTTAATATTTTCAACAATAAAACCTCATTTGGCACCTAGTATGGGTGAAACTTATGTGTTTATGCCACAAGCCCTCCAAGGCACCTCCTTAAAGACTCTCAAGCTCCAAGAAACATAATTCATAAGTCCCTCTCTAATCAAACTTTTGTTATTTACAGAGAAAAAAGAAGCTGAGATTCAAATGTAGAATATGATTTCCCAAAATCCCATAGCAGATCTGCTCTGAGAGCCTCCCCTTCTTCCCTCCAGTCCAACCACACTGTACCTTGGATAAGCCACGGAACCTAATATTTAATTCACATCTGCAGAGCATTATTGCACTTTGCAGAAAGGCAGTATAGTTTTGCTAAACCCATTTCATGGATAACAAGACACCCAGAATAGTGCTATCGACTTCCTAGAGCTATCCAGATTTGAATCGGAGCTCCAGACTTCCTAGCTGGGCTCCTCCAATGAACAACACCATCTCCCAGTTTCCTCATCCAGTTCCCGGTTGGAAGCAGTTGACAGAGAAGCTGAGGGCTTGGTGGTTAAGGGATTGTAGGGTGCAGCTGGACAGGGACACTGGGGACCCTCTGTGGCCACACCTAAACATTGGCTGCAGGTAAGACTGCAGGCTGACTTTCATGTCCAGGGTGTAGAAGAACCCAAAGTTGATGCTACTATTGACATCACAAATGATGATCTCATCTGCCAGATACTTCTGCATTGTGGAAAAGGTGGGGGAGGGAGGTGAGAAAAGGCATGAGAATTGAAGTAGGACTCTAAACCAAAAGAGTTTTTTTCTAGTCACCTGTGAACTGCTCTCCCAGCTTTCATGATCAAAAGTTACCACAGCAACCTTTTGTTCTGTTTATGAGCATGTGTACGTGTGAGTCCCTGGGCTCCTCCTCCATCATTGCACTAGAACTTTCCATGACCCTACCTCCCTGCCTTGTGCTGAGGAGCCAGAGTTTCATAGAAACTGAGTAACTGAGTAACTTGCCCATAGCACATAGGCTATAAAAGCCTGAGCTCTTCCTCCTATTGTTGAGGGCCACCCTGCCTGGTCTCAGGAAGCTGTGACCCCCTGTGACTTAGGCTGAGTGACAGACCTCCAGATCAGGAGCCACTAAGAAGACAAAACTTATTCTCCTGGCATGAACACTGCCTGTTCTGTGCCTGGCCTTTAAATGCTAGATCAGTTTCCAATAACGGGTAAGACTCCTCAGAGAGGAGTGACCTAAGCCAGGAGCTGATCTCGTAAAGGCCTGTGGAATGAGATTCACGAGGCTATGGAAATAAATGAAAGGGCTGTGGAAAGGAAGGGGTGATCATCTACCTCTGCCCCCTCTTAGCCTGAGTCTTTGTACTTAGATATGAGAAATCCAAGTCTCCTTGCTGCCTCTGTCTCCAGCCCTTCTCAGGGGTTAGCAAAAGGGGCAACTCAGACCAGAGACCACGGACCCCCGGGGTAATCAGGCCTGGGACAAAGAATATGCAAAGATCCTGTGAGATCTGCTTGCTGGAGGATGCTCTTTAATTAGAATACGAAGTCACAGGCAGGAAACAAATCTAAGCTTTAAATCCTGTAGTCTTTTTAAATGATAAAATCCCAAAATCTCTGGCTTAGCATCCCAGTAGGAAGTCTGCTAGTACTTTTCAAAAGCTAACTACTTGTAACTTGCAAATTGTATTGGTATTCAAGAATAAAACCCACTGGGACAAGGGAACGGGGCACTCCCCACAAGGGGGTTAGCCGAGGGCTCTCCTCACTAGGGTGTTTTCTCCCTTCCTGACTTCCCTACAGAAAACTGTTTCTATGCATGATGATTTCTCGTGATTCAATGAGCCGTTCCCAGTGAGTTTAAGCGAGGTTTGAAAATCGCTACAGTCAATCAGACAGCCGGGTGTTTTAAGCGAGGTTTGAAAATCGCGACATCCCATGCCATGTTTCCTCTCTCAAACATTAAAAAGGCTGAAAACCATGTGTCTAGTCACTATTAATGGTGGAATTTCAAGTTAGTTAATTTCTTCTTCCTTTTTTTTTTTTTTTTTTGCCTTCTTTCTTTTTCTTTAGGGGCATGGAGGAGGTGAGAGAGAACACTACTCCAATCACACATTGAGCTTTTGAGTCTTTGTGGAGGCTTCTGTCTTAGTTTTCCCAGCACCAATGATGTTGACCCTGCCTCCCAGGACCTCCAGGGACAAACAAATCTACTTCTGGACCCAGTGCTGATACCAACTGGATGAGAATAATCACTGCCCTGGTTAGGCCCTACTCTTCCCTTCTATAAAATGGGGAACTATAACCACGAATCACCCTCTTTATTTGAAGCTAAAATTTGAATACTTACTATGTGCCAGTCACCACCCTAATCACTTCATACACATTGACTCATTTTATCCTCTTAACAACCCAATGAAGTAGGTATTAATATTTCTCTATTTACAATGGACAAAACTGAGGCACAATCAGGTATATAACTCACTCAAGCTCATAAAACTAGTAAGTGGTAGAGCAAGGGTTTAAACCAGGCAGTGCTTTAACCCTGTCCCTCACTGGCCAGGACTTACCATCATCACTGTCACATAGGGGTCATCCCTGGCTGGGGTCACCACAGACATCCAGACTCAGTCACCCCTTTCAGGGAAGCCTGAGCACTGGTGATTGTGTAAGTACATGAAGACCTTCTCAAAG
>PVIA01015879.1:0-21040 GCA_004024845.1 Tonatia bakeri | reverse complement strand
TCAACTTTAAATTACAATTGGACCATTCTTATGAAATGAAGACAATTTACTATAACTATCTCAAAATAGATATTTGGTTGATATCAAATACATAAATAAACTAAGAAATAAATTATTAGGGTTGCTTTACCACTGTCCTTAACCAATGGAAAAATTTTGCATGTAAATCTATGGATTATGGATAATTTTCTCAATTATGGCTTTGTTAATTTATACAGAACATTATGAAACAAATCAGCAAATAGTTGTCTTTCTTCTTTATACTGTCAAGACATTCTTCTATAAAATAAAATAAGAACGCATTGGCTAAAATATACATTCCATATATGTTATGTGTTAAGATTGCCTGACATACTAAGAGTCTTCTTTCCTATATAGTTTTTAAAACTTTGAATGATACTTTTTAAATGTATTCTTACAAAAGAGATTAGTAGATTAGACTTTTAATGTAATTTGGTCTACCCAAATCAATTACATTTTTGATAACTTCTTTAGCATAATTACAGCTAAACCAACAGTGTTATCAATGTGCTTTGGCATTTGCACATTTGAAATCTAATTTTAAACAAAGTTACCTAAGTTTTTGAAACTATACACTTTGACTAACACCAAGTCATGACTTACATTCCATAATGCATTGCCGAACAATGACAGGAGTAGTGTGTGCACTCAGTGAAGGGGAAATTCAGAAAGGGGTGCGTTAATGAGAATGCTCATCACGATGCAATTATTTTACAGTGTTTCAACCTAATGCCTAGTTTTACAAGGATTTTTGACAGAGGCTTAAATTATTCTGATGAAATTCTGTAAGAACTCAGGATTATTTTTTAAAATTATTGGGATAACATTGATTAATAAAATCATAGAGGTTTCAAGTGTACATTTCTATGATTCATGATCTGTATATTATATTGTATGACCACCACCCAAAGTCAAACCATCTTCTATCACCATATTTGGACCTTTTTACCCTTTTGTTCCACCCCCTTTCCCTCTGGTAACCACCATACTGTTGTCTGCATCTGTGAGGTTCAGTTTTATATCCCACATACGAGTGAAATCACATGGTTCTTAGCTTTCTCTGACTGACTTATTTTGCTTAGCATAATAATCCAGGTCCATCAATAATGTAACTCACAGTATTCATCTCTTCTCAGATCTGAGTGGTGTTTCATGGTACATCTGTGTCTCAGCTTCTTTATGCGACCCTCTGCTGGACGACACCTTGGTTGTCTCGCTGTCTCAGTCACCACGAATAATGCTGCAATGAACAGAACATAAGAGAGCACATGTTTTGCTAATAAGTGATTGTGAGATTTGGGGGTAGATACACAGACAAGGGGTCGCTGGATCATATGGTAACTCTCTTCTTAATTTTCTGAGGAGACGCCATACTGTTTTCCACAGTGGCTGTAACAGTTTATACTTCCTCCAGCGGTGATTAAGGAAGGAACCCTAGATTAGTAAAATTGGATTTAAACCACTGAAAACAGAGGCTTTTCTATATGTGTATGCACTGGCTTTGCATTCTGCATGTTCTGTTTTAATTAAAAAAAACAACAACACTAGTATACTTTCGCTAAATTACCATTGTTCTCATTTCAAACTAACATTGGCAGATACGATGAGAGACATGCCTGTGATACCAGCTTCCTTAAGGGTATGGGAAAGTAGGGGGAAAAGAATGCGATATTTGTGTCTTTTTATCTATGAAATCTCTCAAATTAACAATAAATATGCTCCCCTGGCTGGTGTACCTCAGCAGACTGAGTGCCAGTTTGCAAACCAAGAGGTTGCCCTTTCGATCCCCAGTCAGGGCTCATGCCTGGGTTGCAGGCTGGGTCCCCAGTAGGGGGCATGTGAAAGGCAACCACACATTGATGTTTCTTGCTTTCTCTTTCTTCCTCCCTTCCTCTTTTTCTAAAAATAACTAACTAAATAAATAAATATGCTTATTTAAGTAACTTTTATATTTTACTTTAAAAGTATGGAATAGTATACATTTTAAGGGTAGTTGGAATCATCTGTATTTGTTTTATATATTGGTTTCAGAAATATAGAATGAAGGAGAGAGAGAGAAATATCAATCTGTTGTTCCAATTATTTATGCATTCAATGATTGATTCTTGTATGGGATTGAATCCAGAATCTTGGCATGTTGAGACCACATTCTAACCAGCTGAGCTACCTAGAAAGGACTCATCTATATTTTTAGTTACTAATGCATACATTTCCAAGGATGTACTCCTGGAAGACACACCACAATGTAAAGTTCTTTTTCTATTTTCTGGCTAATATTTTTTCAAGTATCAAACACGAGTGCCTGAAGTAGTGTGAGTATAACTGTTTGTTACTAAGTACACACCTCTGACTTCCCCACAGGCTCAAATAATCACAGAAGTCATTGTCTTTCAATCTTCTGGAACTAATTGTTTGCTCAAGGATATCTGGGCCTCAGTTAGTAACAAAGATCATGTGTTGTAACCCTGCATCTGGAAGAAATTTTCAGAATTCTGGTGATATCTTATTCTCAAACTCCCTTTTCATCCACCCCTCATGTCTCCAGGTAGATGTACCCAAACTAAAAGTCACCTAATAATAGTCCATCCAATTGGCAGTCCAGTAAATAACTTTTGGAAGTTTTATGTCTCTGATTTCCATAGCAGAACTTGGAAGGAAATACTAAGATTTTTTTCCTCTGGTTATCCTTTTAAAACAGGTCACTTGTCCTTATCATGAATGAATTGTGCTTTTTTTCATCTTTCCCTGTTCTCATCTGTAGGTATCATTGCCTCCTCAGGGAGTCACAGAGACACACACTCGTCAGAGCACCATTTATCTTTGAATCTGTAGCCACTCAAGTGAGCATGGACAGAATTATTATATACTTTTGCAATGATGTCGAGACAGCAAAATATTGTGACATGTATTTTAACTATTATCATTCCGCTGCCTAGAGGAAAAATATAGAAAAAAAAATACTCATTTGGAGGGCAGGTCAGTGATTAATAGCAAAACTAACTTGTGCAGAGTAAAAAAATACAGAGAGAATTAGGTTATTATAACAATGTAACAAGAATTATCAGCTTTTATGATTGTTATATATGTGAAAATGTTGACATTTATACATAAGATCACAAAGTAACTTTGTGTCTTTAGTAGTATTTGTTATTATTAATAATCAGAGTAGCAACTTTAGCTGAGTAATGTGTTAGGCATTATATTATGCTATTTACACATATATTTTCTCATTTAAAAATAACAATAATCTAATGAAGTTTTTTATATTCATTTTAAAGAGCTAAAACATAAAGTGGCATTGAAAAATTGCCAAGTACTAGAGCTGGAACATGGAACCATATCTCTTTAATCTGTAAGAAAAGTTTCCTTCCCAGTCTTACTTGCCCACTGGTCTAGTTGGCCTGCCAAAACATCACTCTCCTCATCACTTAATGAGTATCAACTAAACTATACATCAAGAAGAATTTATTTCAAACAAGAAAAAAGAATGATTAATATCCCCATGATTTTAAGAGATCATATTTATTCCTTGCAGTTATGTTCCAAAATGAGTGCCTAAAAAAATAGGTGAAAAGAATAATCAGCTGAATGCAGAAACCATTTCTTCCATCTACATTTACATAACAGAGTGGGGATTTTTATTTTATTTTCTCTGGCCTTCACAGAGAGGAGTGACTTTCTGCTCTACTCCCCCCAGACAGAAATGTGTGGGAGAAATACATCTGACTAATGCATTTGAGAAAAGAAATGAGTGTGGTTGACTCAGGGCCTCCTAGGTTCTCTTTTGCGCCCACGTGCTCTGTAAGACAGGTGCACCCTCTGCTGCCCCATGGAGTAAGCTTCGACAGGCTGACCCTTGCCCTGCATGGGAGGGATACAGACGTCCAAGCAACTGCATGACTAAGTCTATCTAATTCTAAGGTAAAAGATAAGCAAGTACTTTTGGCCCAAACAACTAAATTCCTGTTCTCCACTTACTGTTATCAATAATTAACCAAACATTCCACCTTTTTATTTTTATGCTCTATGTCTTATTTCAAATCTGAGAAAAATAGAAAGAGGTGTTTAACTATTTCTAGAAAAGCTCAATATCTAATAATGTACAGCTTTGATAATATATATGAACAGGTATTTGATGACCGAATATGATTGAAATTTTTAGAATAGTACTAATGAAATGTCTCAGAGAGTAAAGGTCATGTGGCATTTAAATCCAGACTTTTACAGTGGCTTATCCATAGGGGATTCACTGTTTCTTAGAAGGTCAGTGCTATTTTAATGGACCTTTGACTTAGTATGTATGGGCCGTACAGTGCTTAATAAGCAAGAATAGAATTCTCTGTAGCCGACATTGATCTGACCTAAGGCATGGGATGGTCCCTCATGATTGAAAATAACCTCACCTAAATGGACAGATTATGACTGGCAGATAGGTCATATTAAACAAAAGAAGGCTTTGAGATCTACTTTATGCTCATTTGAAACAAGCAAAACTTCCTTAAACTACCATTTAGCTCATTGAAACGTGGTTTAATTTCCTCCGTTTTTTTCAGCCATCACTTCAGATTAGAATGTATGATTGCAAAGGCAGCTACATTGCACTGAGAGAGTAACCAATGTGGGAGGTCCATAGTACCCAATCAGAAGTCCCACATTTTGTTAGTCTTTCTGTAGTGTTTAGCTACATTCAGGATTAAGCGGAAAGTATGAAGGGTGCTAATTTTTCAGAACACCCACATTCTCTTGAGTCAGACCCCCTTAGTTGGTCTCAAAGAAAACCTGGATTGAATTGTTTCCAACACTGTGAAAAATGTTTTAAATTTCAGAGATCCACATTGGGCTTCTATCCACATAAACTCAATAGTTCTAATTATACCAAGTATCATACGAAGAGAGACCATTAATTTATAAAACACATGCCATCAACTTCGATTGAGGACAACAAAAATGTCAATAAAATCATTGCAAGTTCAAAGATGGAAGAAGACAATTTTAAAAGCCTAAGCTGGAACATTCTGTCTGCAGAAATCTAATTTTTCAGGAAATTCAGGAGTGATTGATTTAAAAATGTTTGGGGCTTGATATCAGGAGTAGTAAAGAGTGAAAACATAATAAATATAAGCTAATTAAGCTTGAAGAAAAGAGAATTTCCACATGAGAAATGTTGTGATTTTAAAAAAGAGGATATACACATTAGAAAGGGGGCAAATAAGATTTGGGAGGTCAAGCCAGACAGATAAGAAAGCAGAAGACAGACATCTCAGTGAAACTGGTTTTAAGGAAGGTATTAAAAAAAGGACACCTGTTTTGGTTTTTACTAGACTGGAAGCAGTGGCTGAGTTTCCAACAAAATGACTCAATAACAGCAGAAACAAAACAAGACCTCACTGACTGGGGACCTCATCTCAGAGAGGGTCCAAATCACTTTGAAAGGTAGACTCTTAAAGGTATAATTAAAGAATTTGTAAAACAAGTTGAATTATAATTGAAAAATAAAGACTAAGTAGTTAGAGAAATATTTAAAAATATTAAGTAGTTAGAGAAGATATGGACAACTTTGAGAAGAAAAAGCTAGTAAGATCACCAAATATAACGTACGATTACTACCGAGTGAGTTCCCAGGTGACCCAGTATGGAGAGCAGGACTAATAAAATAGCATTGGTTCGATCCAGACAGCACAAAGTCTATAAAACAAATTGGAGTCACTCATGTCAACCACGATGGCTGCCAGTCAGCCATGACACTTTGGTTCAAGAAGGAAACTACCTAAGTCAGAGCAGATACAGATGACAAGGAAACGCAACTAAGACATCTGCACATGTGGTCAGAGCAGACACATCTGGGAAGGAAACACAACTAAAATCTGCACAGGTGATCAGAACAGCCATGCGCACAGAGCAGGACCACCCATAGATAAGCTCCTACAGAAATTCCACACTTGCCAGCAAGGGTGCCAAGTAGAATGGCCATGTACCACCCATAGGCTCCTGGGCAAATCCACCACCTGGCATCAGTGGTGCTGAGATATTTATCAAAAGACCAAGAAGTGTGGAGTCCACCACTTTCAAAGTATAACTGAGGCTGGCTCCAGACCACTGCTGAGACAGCCGAGCTCCACACACCAGAGTGCTGCTCCATTCCTTGCTACTCCTTGCCGAACTGATTTCCCTTGGCATTGGCTGATGGAGGCTCTGCCCTGCTGGACTGAGGACTTTGTCTGTCCTTCTGCCCATCTGGCTCTGGAGATCCGTTCTTGCAAGACTCTGGTGAGAGTCGCCTTGCCCACTGTGCTGTCTCTGGAACCTGCAGACTGAGACTCTGGGACTCAGGTTCATTATCCCTCATTGACTGTTGTGTGTGTTACATTTCTCTTAGACTGTTAGAGTGTGAGTAGGATATGAATGTATGTTGATGTTCTACTTTGAGTGAACCTGCATTCAATAAAAATTGAGTGAATAGCATAGTTACTGTGTGTGACACTTGTCTATCCCTTGGTGCAGGGCTTCTGAGCAGGCAGCTAGCAGAGCAATTGCCCAGCTGACTTACAGGAAAGATGTAACATATGCTTGTGACATCCAGTTATTGTAAGTGAGGAAGTATGACTTGTGCTCTGAGGAAACAGGCCCCAAAGAGATGAGACACCTTGAAAGAGATCCAGGCTGGATAATAATAAACCCTGTTCTTCCTTGAACTGATGGGAAAAATAGCCCCTTGGTGGAGATATGCAAAGAAAGATATGAAGATATACAATATAACATTTCTTAGACTATTCATTGCATCTTGCAGACCCAGAATCTGTTCACTTGCTTTATCTAACCATGGGCTTCACAAACCAAAGCTAGACAGTTCATTAAGAAATACAAATATCTGACAGCACCAGGAGAAGGGTGAAATAAGTCTTTACATCCAGCAGAACTGCTTGCTTTATATGTGGGGAAAAAATGAACTCTGACAGGTTACACTGCTAAAAACTCATCTGAGCCTTCCTCAAAGAAAAGGAATTAAAAGAAAAAAGGCACAGCTCCCTACTGCAGAGAAAGAAAGAACTGAAAGAAATGCTGCTCAAGATATTCAAAAGGCAAAGGGAGAAAACTGGCCAGAGCCTCGAGGTGCTGTGTGGAGGTTTGGGTCACAAGGAGCCTCTTCCCCCCACTTTTTTTTTTTTGTACTGTGCCCAATAACACAGGAAAGAAAGAGATCTCAAGATCTGGGAACTGGGCCACCATCTCTGTAAATCTTCGCACATTCCTAAAAGGCACATATGCCTCAAATGCCACTCTCTGAGGGAAGAGACAGTCTGCACAAGTGGATGGCAGGCCTGGCACCATCCGCCGGAGAGACACCCACTGCCCAGCTCAAGTGTCTCCAAAAGCGACTTGAGCTCAGCAGGTTAAAGAGTCTAATGCTTAGGATTTATTATTATTTTTATTTTAATACAAACTATAGACTTTGGTATATTTTCAAGCTTTATACTCATATCTGGATAAGGAGATGCAATTTTCTGGATTGTCATCTTTTCTTTCGGACACCACGAAGGGAGGGAGCTTAAATTCAAATACGGAGCATCTGTGGCCGGCTACTGGCTACCGTCAGACTCCTTCCACAGCGATTACTTAACCTCATCCATCATTTCGTCCGCTGCTATTTAGTTCCATCTCCTAATCTCTGGTGAGGTACACTGAGGATCGAGAATGTGTGAATTCTGAGCTGAGGAGCTGACTGAAAAGAAATATTCAGTTTAAAATTTAGCAAAGCCTTTAAGGTATTTTAATTAATGACTTGTTCTAAACCAGCACTTCTACAACTTTCATGTATATAAGAATGGCCTAGGGAGTCCTGTTAAATATAGAATAAGAAGATCTGGGTTGGGTCTGAAATTCTGCATTTCTGACAAATTCTGCGTTTCTAACGAGCCCCGAGGTGATACTGATGCTTCTGATCTGAAATAGTAAGGTTGGTTCTAACCCACTTCAGAACCCTCTGGGGCAGAAGCTGACTCCCTGCAGTGCATCCAGAACTAGCACAGAAGCCAGTGGTCATTCAGGGAGGGGCTTGGTGAAGATGGGAATGGGGCTAGCCTGATCAATCACCCCTACCCTCCACTAAAGTGAGTCCCTGATCAGAGAATTCTTTAAGCTCATCAATCAATCAATCAATCTGAGACATATGAGAGATATTAGGAGAGGATATTTATTTCCCATTTCTCATATTCCCATGAAACAGGAACAGATTCCTACCTTGGAACCTGGAATAAAGTCATGAGAAGAGCACAGTCAGCTCTCCTCTGCTCCTGCCCTCTCCTCTAGCCAAGGACAGAGAAGTGACATCCTTGTCTAATGGACTCAGAGCACCCCAAGTTCCCTCGTGTGAGCACCTAGCCTGCAGCACACCTCCATTCTCCACAGAGTCGGAGGATAACCTTTCCATAGTCAGAAGGGCCATCTTTGTTCTTCGTTGCACTTTGTCAATATTGGGTGGGTCAGTCTGTGTCACCCCGAGGTGAGGCATTTCAAATCCAAGCGGCACATCCTTAAAGCCACGTTGGCCTAGCCACTCTATCAGTGATAATGATGACATTTTCTCCCCATCTATCTAATTCCTCTGGATTTCTAAATAAGTTCTAAATTCAGGAGGGAAAGATAAAGGTGCTCCTCAGGGTCCGTGCGAAAGACCAATGGTAAACACAATATTATTGAAATGCCATTTTCAATAATATTGTGTTTACCATTGGTCTCTGTGCCTCCCTGCCACAGGACGGGCTTCTCTCCTGACTGCCTGCGACGGGGCTGTGTCGTGAGACTGGACTGAAGGAGGGAGAAATGAAACAGGCTGTACTTTTCTAGCCAGAATGACTATTGAAGGAAGAAGGAAAATGACGGTAACTTGTTGAGGTTTCTCCAGTCAATTGTTCCTTTGTCCATGAGGTCCTGATTTTAGCAAGGCACGAGTGTTCAATGGAACCAGACGGCGCGGGAGAGCATGGAGCAAGGGCTCTACTGCCGTTCAACCAGCATGAGAAGGCCTGGTCCGCTGAAGAACTTCGTCTTCCACGCTAGGGCCATACCCGAGACAGTGTCCAAGGCATCAGTCACATCGGTAGGAAATGAGAATGTTGGGAGAAGCAATGATTTAAAACACAGAGATAAATCTCTACCTCCACCACTAATGTACGTGTAATGCACAGGCAGTCCAGTCATAATCACTTAATTTGCAAAGCAAGAAGGTGGTGCTGAGCACAGGAGTAACGAGGGCCTTTGCTGTGGGGCTGGCTTGGTTGAAGCACATGCCTAGGTTGTGGGTTCGATCCCTGGTCACGATACTTACAGGAGGCAACTGATGGATGTTTCTCTCTGACATCAATCTCTCTCTCTCTCTCTCTCTTTCTTTCCCTCTCTCCCTGTCTCTAAAATCAATAAAGAACATATCCTAGGGTGAAGATAAAAAAAGCCAAGGATTGGAGAAAAGAAGGCTATGAGTGTGAGGATTTAATACAAAGACAAATGGACCAGAATCACAGATCCTAGCACAGGTATCTGCTTGTCCCGAAAAATTCCAAACAACATCCAAGGGCAGTTTTTGCTTGTCCAGCCCTCACACCATACCCGGCCCTCAAAGTGGAAAGCAGCACAGAAGATGTTTGTAATTCTATGTTCTTAGCCACAGCCTGGGCACAGTAAGAGCCCTCATATACACAACTGCCATTTGGGGGCAGAGAAAAGAGACACATTTATATAAATGGAACCATCTAAACCAGCACTGTGAGGGAGTTCAACTATTAATAGATATTTTTAACAAGAAAAAAAACTGTTATAATGTTATCTGAAATATCTGTTTTCTTACCAGTGGCATGAGGTTCATAAGAAATACCAGATCAGCTATGGAATAAATAAAAAGAAGCTAAATTTTTTTTATAATGACCAAATTACAAATTAAACTGAGAATGGAGGGGGAATGGAGATAAGAGACCGAGGGTAAAACTCAGGATATTGAATCTCAAACTAAAGGTATTAGAGGAATAGACGACAAAGAAAAATGGAAGACAGGAAATTATGAAAGATAAGAATTACTAAAAGCTAAAGAAAAACATAAATCTTAGAAGTGTTTTTACCAGCCACACATACATGCACAAAATTTATACCTTTATATATTGCTGTAAAATTTAGGATATGAATAATGGAGAAAAGATTCTAAGAGAATTTATAAAGAAGATTATCAGGATGGTACAGAAAACAAATGGACCTCATAATTCTTATCAGCGATACTGTATATTAGAAGACAATGGAGCAAGGCCTTTGGAATTCTGAGGAAAAGTATTTTCTACCTAAAATTGAAAGACTGACAGATTATAAATAATATCTATGTCACAAAAAAGCATTACTAATTTAAAACTGGGAAATTTATTTCTGGCACATCCTTTCTTAGGAAAGTAGTTGAGTATGTGCCTCAGAAGAAATGAGGAATAAGTCAGGAAAAGATCCTGAAATCCAGTCAATAGTGATTTCAAACCTGGGGATAAGTGAAAAGTTCTAAAGTAAGAATTGATGTAGGAAGACAGAGTTCTCTGAGAGACAGGTCATGGGCATGAAGAAAATAATATGTATCCATAATTGACAATATAAATGAGAATTTGGAAATATATATAATAAAATAAAAGATTAAAAGGGACATGTTTGATTAATTAATGCATTTATTTTACATTATAATTTATCAATATACAATGTAATTAATAGAGTAGTGGATCTTAATAATAAAATGTACACAACCAAGGGTTAAAATGTAAAGCAAATTAAAATATTGCATGGTGAAATAATGGCATCTATGTCAGTTCAGAGGGCCAGAGAAGCAGATGCCAAGGTTGTATTAACCTGCAAAGACTTTGTGAGGATAAGTGACCCTGTGATAAAATGAGGAGGAAACTGGACGCCTGAGAGGGTTTGCAGAGAGCAATGAGAGTCCCAGTGAAGAAGGTAGGATGGGGCACTCGACAGTGCTGGGCAATCTAAAGAAGAAGGTACAGCAAAGCCTTTAGGGGTCACTGATCCTGCAGAGCCATGAGCAGAGTCCCATGTGGCCCAGAACTGGACCTGCCTTAGTGACCCTCCTGTGCTCAGCCACAGGCTAGAAGCAGCTCCCGACTCCTGGCCTCAGAGCGCATGGCCCGCCAGTACTTACTGCAGGCCATGGCTGCTGGTGTCCTTGGTTAGCAGGCACCCTGCTGTTGTTGACCATCTGCAACACTCATTCTCACGGCCACCACAGAAGGTCAGAAAAACCATTTGATTCCCAGAATATTCTATTCTGACTTCCCAGGGATGATGGCGTTGTAGTCAAAGAAGAATCCCACCGCCGGAACTTGAAATTAAAATATAATATCGTCATAATCAAGATAATCGTCTCCAATTGTTTTAAACAGAAGCATCAATCTCAACACAAATTGCAAAAGCTAATGTGGTTACAAAATAGCTGTTGTCTTACAGAGGCAGAAACGATATTGTAAGTGTCAGGAACGGAGTGGTGGAAGAGTGACAGAAACGAAAATAAAGGAATAGGATGGTTACCGCCTTCAACAAAGGTGGAAGCCAGGAGATAATTTCTGTAGTTCAGATAGTAAGAAATGTGGCCTACATGTTTTTATTTACTTCAATATTTTAACCAACTGAAAAATTAATCAGCATGGTATGATTGTGTCGGTAGGAAAAGAATGAGTAGATGGGCAGTGATATAAATGAGCTACATCTTCATCTATCAGAGAGACGGAGAGTGATGTAAGAGCATTATCTAGTGTTATGGATGTATTCCCCAGAACTAAAAACAAAATCAATTCTGAATTTATTACCTCTGCTAGGTAACAAATACCTACACATTAGAAAGAATTAGGTCAAGAAAGTTTTGATCTTAATTATATAACTTTCTGTATATTACAACCATTTACCTATATGAATTTGGTTAAAACATCAAGAAAAAATAAATCATAATTCTGTCACCATCTCACAACCATTCTTTTAAAATATTTGGTACTGAGTTTTATATAATTACATAACTGACATTGTAAGGTACATATTGCCCTGCAAAGTTCTTTATACTTAATAGTAACTATGATTATTCTCCCACATCTTTACATATTCTTTAAAATTTTGACCATTTTCATATATCAACATAAGAATTCACCATGAATTATTCAGCATATATAAGGTTTTTAACATATTTCTAGTTGTTACAAATTCTGACAAATGTTATTGCTTTCTCAACATCACAGACATCTCTAATTTAAGAGAGAATTGATAGACAATTTTTCCTTCAAATGTATTTGTCATTTGTTTCCCCCTTTCCCAATATTAATGTGTGAAAGTACCTGCTTTCTACTTGCTGCTAGCATTTTGTTTTTTCTTTCAGTCTTTTCCAGTGGGGACACGTTGTTATTTTCATTGCATTTCTTTTTGTTCGATTGCAAGTGAAGTTCATTATGTTCCGTAAGTGTATTTATGACTGTCTTTCATGTCAGTGAGTGTTATCAGTTTATATCTTTTGATCCTTCCATTGAAATGTCCCTTATCATACATTTTAACATGCAGATATTTTAAATTTATTATGTGGCCAAATCGACCAGGCTTTTTGTTTGTGTTTCTTTCGTTTCTGTTGCTCCAGTGCCTCTGCAAAGCTGAGTTGTGTGTACCTTACAGGCGTGTTTCCTCATCAAAGGCATGTCTTCCCCCTCGCCCTGCACGCAGCAGGAGGGAAGTAGCACTAACTCAACACTGCGGCAGGGGTAGCTCACAATGCACGTGCCTGTCTGGTAGCACTTTGTCCGTGCAAAGCACAAAGTCAGCCTCTCTGGACTCTTACAGGGATGGTTCCTAAGAAATGGGCTCAGAAGCACAGTCCCAGGGGATTATGGTTCTAGAGACACTTACTGAGGTTTCTAAGTATTTGCTCTAAATGGTAGCTGTATATATGTATTCTCTCTGTTTCTCCTGTACACATGTCCTACCTTCAGTAAGCATTCACTCCACACTGTGGTTATTATCCAGTTGGTAAAACATCCCTTTTACTCTTATGTTCGGGTGAATTGGGAACCTCTTTGACAAATCGGGGTTCTAAACTTTCAAAAAATTAAACAAGCTGGAAAATTAACACAAAAGCAAAAAAACATTAAAGAAAAAAATCAGTGAGAAGTTAGAGAGTGATAAGTACCTGACAACAGATACAAGATGACTTGTATAAAAACTGTAGATTTACTCTTGGCTGTTGTGGCTCAGTAAATTGAGTGCTGGCCTACAAAACAAAGCATCCCTGGTTTAATTCCCAGTCAGGGCACATGCCCGGTTTGCAGGCCAGATCCCCATAAGGGGACCAGAAGAGGCAACCACACATTGATGGTTCTCTCCCTCTCTTTCTCCTTCCCATCCCTTCTCACTAAAAATGAATAAAATCTTTTTTTAAAAAATCTATAAATTTAGAAAAATGGCTATCCTGAATTTTGTCTTAAAAGGGCTTAGAAACAATCACACTTAATCTTTTTGATGCAAATTAAAATTTGGTTAGTCACACTGGCAAATTCAAAAGTTTAATCAAATATAATGAGCTCATCTTTCTATTTTTTTTCTCTTTTGAAAGAGATTGTGATAAAATTAAGAATAAAGATAAATCCTCCTTCCACTGCCTTCCATTCATTTTTTGGGGGGAAAGGATGATCCCCTGCTTAGCAGCCCTATAGTTTAAGGGTAGAAAATTGACTGTGTCTTTTTTTTTAATCATTACCAAATCTATATCAAACTCCAAGTATTTACACACCAGGGAGCCAGAGTTTTCAGAAGAACCCTGGAACAGTATCACTTCATCTCTGATGTGTAGAAACAATGGATGCTTTTACCCTTGCCCTATGGTGCAGGTGATGCTAACAGAAATAGTACCTTTCTTTCTCTATGGAAATGGTTTTCTAGCAAAGGAGAACGTCATCAGTGGTTGAGACCTACAAGGGCCAATTGCTGGGAATTATTTTTAAGAATAAGGACTTCAGTGTCACACATGCACAGCTGGATTGAATGCTCACTTACTGTGTTATCAGTACAGTGGAGGCTCTGGACATGGATGTGAGAATGAGTGCAATGATGTGGTTTGGGGACAAGCAGGAACGTTCTTCTTTGAGGGGACCTTTCTCTGGCATGGCATAAGGGAAGATACTGATGTAGACTAAAGGGAGTAGCCCATGTATCTCCTGGTAGGACCTTGTCTGAAGCCTAGGACAAGTGATGTAACTTCACGAACAGCACAGTCTTCATCTTTAAAACAGAAAGAATACTACCTGATAATAATATCACCTAGCCTGTCGTTTGCTGTTAGGATCAGAAGCAGTGCACATAGTTATTTATACTTCACAGTGGCCCACCCTGTAATAGCACTTGTTTCTAATGAGATCATCATCATCATTATTATACACTTGTATTTGTAGACAGTCTTATATATTCCATACATTAGTTTCACTTTCCACCTGGCAAATATAAAAAAGTGTCCTTATTCTCAAAGTCATTTTTAGTTGTGTTTTCTTATTTTCTTTCTTTTTTTTAAGAAACAAGGATACACACAATGCAACATACAGAAGAAGCATTATAGAATTGTACACCTAAAAAAATAAAGGAGTGTTACACTGAATCAAAATCTCTGTGAAACATTATCTAAAATTTTTTCAAAGGAGATTCATTTTGTAATTTTTCTATTTTTATTTAAACAAGGACTATATCTAGTTTAAAATAATCATATTTCTAGAAGTTTGATCTTAGTAAATTTTCTAAAAAAAATGATCCTAACTAAAAACACTCGTTTTGAAAATCACAGATGTGTCAATACCAGGAGTGGCCAGAACACCAAATGAAGTTTATCTCCTCCGGCCAGATTTCTCCTTCAACTACAACATACTTTCTGTAAATTTCCTTTAACAAAAAAGACACCCTTGAAAAAGCTCTGTTTCTTCTATATGTTATCTTTAGTGCCATCAGCCAACTTTGGGAGGTTTGCTTTACCTCTTTGAGGAAGGATGCTATAAAACAGTTCTGACCTGGGTACCACTGCTGTGACTTCCGCTGTCCTGGCTGACCATGGTTGAGCTATGGCTGACTTCAGGGGGCGTGGGTACATTTCTCTGAAGCTGGAGATGAAAGACTTCATGTAACGGGCGGCCTAGCATCAAAAACCAACAGTCAGAGTAAATGTTAATTGAGTATTTTCTATGTGTCTGACATATTTCTAAATAATTTACAGGCATAATTCATATACTTCTCACAGTCAGCTTATAATAGAAGTATTATTGTTGTCCTCTTTTATAGATGAGGAAGTTAAAGAAGAATTAACATATTCACAAGAGGTATAAAAAACAATGAATTAGTATGTCTTATCCCTACTTACTGGAGATTTTTTTACTTGTAATATTTGGGACAAATATTTTTCTTCATTTTGTTATTTGCTCTTTAGTTTTTAATTCAGAAATTTTCATGTGTATGTTTCAAATTTCTTTTAACATTAATTTGTTTAGAAAATGATCGACATTCTAGAAATAAATTTTACTCTGATTTGTTGTTTAAAAACATATTGGTTATATATTTATAAGAGATGCTTAGGTCTGCAAGGTTTAAACTGATAGCATAATAATTTTAGTGCATTTTAATCCCCAAAGTAGATGCTACAAAACTCAATAAATCAAAGTACATGTCCATTTTGGGTGGCAAAAGCACATAATATATTGGACAAATCAAACATTTACTTCTCCTTAGTGCTGTGTACCTGAAATTCTGGTGAACATACTGATCATTTGGAATCTTGTTGCGATACAAATCCATTTCAGTCTGTAGAGGTCCCTGAGATCATGCACTTCTGACTAGCTTGCAGACCGCGCTGGTGCTACTGGTCTCCAAACTGCATTTTGGATAGCATGCCTTAGCATCTTTCAACTTAAGTGGATGCTTGGCTCTATGTTTCAATGAAATGTTTGTGTTGTAATATGAAAATACTGTCAGGTTAGTTATTGCATAAATGACTTCACTTGCATTGTCTTACGTCTTAAAAATTGTATCAATCAACCGCCACTTTACAAATTCACAAGACGGGCTCCAAATTAAACTATGTGAATAATGGCACCAAGCAAACACATGAACGCACTGTGAGTGCTCATGAGACACCAAAAGAAAATCGGAAAGTGTGGGTTATGAAAAACACTCTTTGTGCTGTGGACTTTGTGAACACGCACATGTGCGTGCAGAAAGTGATGTGAAACACCACAAAATTGCACACTCCGTTTATTAAATAAACACCATCGCTGCCTAGCTAACTCTTGAATGGTAATCAGACTGCCTCTATCTGATGTTAGAAAGTAATTATTTCCAGTGGGAACTTCTGAAATCCTACAAGCTGCCCAAGTTCTAGAAGAGTTGTACTAGAACAAAAGTTGTTTTCACACTCTCAACATTTGACTGAAATTGCCCACCCTCAAATTAGTTTTTACAGCAATTTCATGGATATTTCAGTTCAAATGTTGCATTTCCTCTGAACCATCCAGATTGCCCATGTCAAGTTCCAATCAGCAGTACTGGGTCTTATATGGTCATAAACATGGGAGGGAGGAAGCAGCAGGAAGAAAAGTATCAGTCATGCCATTGTATTCATAATTAGCCACTTTGAGGAAAGAATCACTGCCTCAGGAAGCTAACTGGAAATTAGTTTCTCACAATGACCTCTTTCTGCACCTGTATTGTCAGCATCTTGGGCTCAGCTGGAGAGCAGAGGGTATTCTGTGCTTGGACCACTATCAAAAGCCAGCCACACCTGCAGCCTCACAAGTGATGAGCATTGAAATGGAAATTGCTGGTGTCAAAATTAACCTTGAGGAGCCATGATCATTGAATGATCTCAGTTTAAGAGTATATACAAATACACAGTAAACTCCACTGAACTATTATCAAAGCTACAAATGGAGCTACAGCAATTTGAGAACAAAGACTAAATTAGATACCACTTAAAATTGTACTTTGACTCCAAAAGGAAATGTCTCATTTCTGCAACTGATTTATTTCTCTCCTTCTTTCTTTAGGTTAAGACAACTTGCCCTGTTGAAGAAGTGGGGAATGATTTACCTGACCTGATCCTGTAGTTTATAGCAGCAGTTCACCTGATGCACTAGAGTCTCCTAGAATGATCTTTAAAACAAGTTGGTGAGCAACTTCCCCATTGGACTCAGTTGGTCTGCAAAGGGCCTGATTATTTGCATTTCTAAAATATCCCTGTCACGTTGATGATTCTAACCCTAGACCACACTGAGAGAATTACTGTGAAAGTGTAGGCTAGTATTTGGTTAATCTACTTCATTTTTAATTTACAAGCTCAACTTTTTTTTGCTGGCTTGAAAACGTTTATTTTTTTTTCTATTGCTTTAGTTTCAAATCTTTCATGTAAAGATTGTGGCCATGTTTTTCCAGGTAATTTTGTATGTCGTGTTATTCTTAAAATTTAAAGGTTTCAGACTTATCCACATTATTAAATTTAGGAAGTAAGTTAAAATTCAGCCTTTTTCTCTTCATACCCAACATACAGGTTTTAGAAATTTGAAGATAATTTGCTGACAACATAAGTCATTGCTCAAATAAATGGTATACTATAAGGCAGATAACAAATTTAGGAAAAGGGGTTTCCAGGTTTATTGTGGGCAACCGCTGAGGAGGGAGACACAGGTAGCCCTTGCCCACAGCACCCTAACTGGAACGGGACCCGATCATCAGTAAGAGATTTCTGTAGTACCAACCAGCTTGCCCGTCTGACAATCCACGTCCTCACTTGGGACCACACTGCCAACTTATACCCTCTACCTATTGAGCATGCCCCGCCCCCCAAAAGAATCCCTTCTGTGAAAACTCTGCTGCAGTTAGATCACGGTACACAGAAAAGGAACTTGAAAAGAGGATGAATGGAAACATCGGTGCTACTTATACAGGAGTGCCGTCCATGCCGTGCGTTATGTTTGCATTTGGCCGGGAGTGATTTTCTTCAGACTATCTGGTGGTGAACTCATCACAGGAGAAGATAAGGTTGCAGGAGTCAGATGTTTCATGACATAAATCAAGACTTCAGGGTGAAGTTTCTAGCCCCAGGAATTCTGAGACATCGCAAATCTATATATTTCAATACATAGTTGAAAACCTAAAAAAAAAAAGGAAGTATTTGGCTCAATCTTCAGAAATGGATGTGTTTGGATATTCTAAAACTGAAAGAAAGTGTATAGTTGCAAATTATATGAAATGTACGACAAAGATCTGGGATCTGAATTAATAATTAAACCTCTGCCATATTTTCAGCAGATTTTATTTTATTTATAACTAAGTTTTTGGCTGTCTTGAGACATATAAGCAGCCATTACCGTGAACACACTCAGATCTGGAACACATAGCAGAACATTTTCTACTGGTCACTTGTCCCTTTTTATTCCCCCAGTTTCCTCATATTTTCTATGACATATTTAATATTATAAAATTGATATGTATAACTGGATGGTGGTACAAAGTATGTAATAACGTTTAATTTGCTTTGCCTATTTGGGGGCACAGCCTTAAACAAAATGGACTCCTAAAAAATGATAAAGGAGAAGGCTTGAGGCTAATTTTGGCTGCAGAAACTAAAATCTATGAATAAAATATGTGGAAGAAGTCTGGAAGGAAATTCATCTTTGATTCAACACAGTAGCTGGAAGCCCTTCTTTTAAAAGGACTGTGGTTGTTGTTTAAAGGATAGAAAGCTTCAGATTTGCTGGATGAGAACGCTGGTGATCTCTTACACAACAACATGAAAATAGCACTACTGAACTGTACACTTAAAATGGTTAAGGTGGTAAATTTTATGTTACATGCTTTGAACCACGAAAAAAGAAAGAGATTGGAATCTGAGGACTCACATGCTAATTTTGTGATACTTCTGTCACTTCTTTTTGAATATTTTATTTTTCACATAATGACAAACCTTAAATTGCAAATATTAAATAATCAAACCATAGGTGAAAGCATAATAGTATAATTCTACCTCTGTCCAAAAGACATAGAATTCCTTTCAAATACATAAGTATTGTTACACCTTTTCTTTGTCAGTAGTATAACTCGGAAGGCATTCATAATTCCAGCAACAAGAAATTACTGGGTTTGAGCATCTACTCCGTGAAAGGCCTGCTTCATCTGTGTGGGTGTTGCAGACATGAGCAAAAGCCCTGCCAACAATGGGCTTACAAAAACAATGAAGTTCTCTTCTAATCAGATAATTTTAAGATACGTCTATTTAACAAAAAACTCTCCATTATTTTAATTGAATAGATGCATTTTATTTTATTTAATCTTTCTCCTGTTAAATATTTTGGAGAATTCCATTTTGGGCTTTTACAAATAATACCACAATCAACACTTAAATATATATATATATATTTAAATCCATATAAGATATTTCCATAATAGATATATAGATATATAATAGAATGCAAAGATGTCTTGAGTTCTTTTCTTCTTTCTAACTTTCTTGCATTTTAAACTTTAGAAACTTCACCTCATTGCCCCCAAAGTAATTTTATCAATTTAAACTCTTTTATATTATACACAGCTCCTGATCCCAGCCTTCCCACCCATCCTTCTTAAACACATGACAGAGCCTCATCACTCCATAGAGCTGTATTTTGTATATGATAGATTCAGTTGATATCATGAGAGGCAGTATACTTTTGCAGTAAAATGTCATACTCTGTAGCTTGCTAGTCACAGTGTGGTTTTTGGACAGACAGCATGAGGCTCATCTGGGAGCTTATTAGAAATACAGACACCAGAGTCCCAACCCAGACATGCTGAATCATAATTTGCATTTTAACAAGATCCCCGGTCGATCCAAATGCACATTAAATTCCAAGAAGCTCTGACTTAGGGTACTCAGGCCTAGATTTTTTACCTTGTTACACTGCATAAATACTTAATGGCTGTGAGCACGTGGACAAGTCAATTCATAATCCGACCAGGAGTTTCTACATCTACACAGTGTGCACAATAGTACTGTGCACTTCATGTGGTTGTTTGGCGATTTCAACAAACTGATATTTATAAACAGCTAGAAGAGCACCTGGCATGAAATAATTGTCCAGGAAACATTGGCTGCTATTCATTATTTTGAATGTCACATTTATCATATTATTATCCAATTACTTCCTGTTGTGGACATTCACTTTTAAGAATAACTAAAATCTAAATCAGTGAAGTTCAACATGATGACATGAGGTTCTGTGCACTGGTACAAAGAGACGTTTCCTTTGTCAATATGCCGTATAAATGAATTAAAATTTTCTTCATGACTTTTACTGTTTTAATTCTTTATTCTGCAATTTATTTTCCAAGTATAGTATACATTGTGAAATGATTTTGTAATTATGGCTCTTCAAAAATATTAAAGGTAAGGAAACACTTAGGTGATTTGCCAATCAGTGCAAATAAGTCCTTCTAGCGTGTTTCATAATGTTATGTGTAAGTACGTGTGTGTTTCCCTGGAACGTCTTACATGATTCAGTTCAGGTCTTTCACATCCCTCGTGGGAAAAAGTTGCATATTTTAATAAATTTTTTACTATCTTTCCCTCTTTACGTGGAGGTTAAATTCCTCTTGACTCAGTCTCATTTCATTACTTTTAGCTCAGCTAAGTTGTTGTTTCATCAGTCCGTTGAGAGAGTAAAAAATTGAATATACATTTATTTATTATTTTCATTTACTAACCACTTTCAACACCTCTGGGTACACATGAACAAGAATACTAAATAAAGTGCTATAGTCCTTACAACCATTGTGTTTACTCATTGCATGAAATATTTCATCTCTGGGCACCACTGGGGCCTAGAAGGTATTTTATTCATGAATGATAAGCATCTTCACTTTTTTGCTTCAGGAAAGTTTTACAATCTCATAAGCATTTCAGTGCTGTATTCTCAAAATTAACGTACTTGTGTTAATGATTTGGAGTTTCCCA